>JAQZBX010062968.1:0-16783 GCA_029593785.1 Cabassous unicinctus
AAAAAAAAAAAAAAAAAGATTGCATCATCAGCCCCAGGCATCACTTCGATATTAGAGTCAGCAGGAGGGAGAGAGAACAAGGAAGAAAAGTTGGGGGTGGGGCATGGCATGTGCCAGCTATGTTCTAGAAACTGTCACCTGCGCATTTCTCCTCTTAGGAGGGCCCCGTGTCCCTGCCTCCCTGCCTGAAGGGCGCCAGGCAGTTGATATTCTAGGAGGACTACCTTACCTGACCCTCATGCCACACAGTCTTGGGCAGAAACCATTAAAGATGAGCCCCTTTGCTTTGTATTAGACAACCTGAAAGACTGTTTTAAGTAAAAGCAAATGACATTTTTATGACGAAGAGGAAATTCTTTTTCTTTTGCCATCTTGTCAAAGGCACTGTCTTTATTTCCTGTATTTCTCAGACTCAAATGGATCTGATTTTTTACCTCATTTTCCCTGTTATTGAAGCTATAGGTTCTAACACTGCTCAAGTAGCAAAGAAAAAGCAATAATAACAAAAAATAGCTAAATTATTCTTAGGGGCTAAATTAGCTACAATCCAATACTGAGTTCTCAGGTAGACAAAACTTAAAATTCTGGAGGGAAAAATATATCAATTTCCTTGGTGTCCCAATGTCATGAGAAAAGACCACTATGAGTTCTCCTACTGAAGCCAGTCATAATGGTGGCCATCTCGTGGGGTTGTCATGACGATCAGGTGCAGTGGTATTGGCACAGGTAACTGTTAGATCAGTGGCAGGTGTCATTGTGAGAGACCTCTCGTCGTGCAGGTTCACAGGCGTTGGTCTTTGCATGGGGGACGGTCTGTGACTGTTTTCACTGCCCCATGCTGGGCAGTCAGGGCCTCCAGCTGCATGGTCTAGGCGTGGGCAGCCCTGCAGCGGGACCCCTGGTCTTGGGCGGCTTCACTCCTTCTGGTACGACAGGGAGATGAGGAGCTCATCAATAGTGCAAGTTAAATTCTTAGCCCCAAGCCCAGCCCAGTGAGCTCCCATATAAATGACAGCTGTCCTGTTACACAGCAGTAGCAGTCAAAACCCTTAATTCTGCTCATGCAGTCTCCTTTGTTTATCTGAGACTGGCTCGTGAGCAAAACCACCACCAACACAGGTCCAGTTGGCTCGGCTTTTGTGCTTGCATGATGTGCCTCCCTTGTGGCTTCCTGGAAGGGACATACGTGTTTTATGAGTGCTCATGCTGGACTTACTGCACGCTGAAACTGCAGAGCCCTCCACAGTGCTGAGACTGGTGGCCCCTGGCACAGTGTAGCCAGCCGGCTCAGGTCTCCTCCTCCTGCTTCCCTGCCTCCGAGCCGTGGCTCCATTCCCTGTTCTCTCCATGCTGAGTGGAGCAGAATGTACAACTGGGAATTAGAGCAGGGTTAACTTTTCAGACAATTTTTATTTTTGATTTTCCCAGCTTTTCCAATCCACTGTTAATATGTCTACTCCTTTTCCAGTGCAAATGCTTACCATGGATATTGTTTTGATGTGTTTTCCCCCTAAAGCCTTCCATATGTATAGTTATGGACGCTTTGGTTTCATGGACAGGAAATGATGTAAATGGACGGTTGCTTGTTCTCCAAGGAAACAGCTCATGCTGTTATTCCCGAATCCCAACTGGCTGCCTTGTCATTTGGCATGGAATGTTGGCAGAAAGAGCCTGGAAGGAGCCCTCTTAACTAAGCACGGATTCCAAAGTGGGCAGTGCTGTTCCCAATATAGATAATGGATTAGCAATTGGAATTTATGAGAGCATATGTCTTTTGTAAAGTAGGAACTCCTTTTATTATTAAATAAATCAATCATAGCTTTGAAAAAATAGTAAAGTAGAAGATAGAAAAAGCTACTGAACTGAGTATATTGCCTGAATATGTTAGTCCATTTTCTTAACTTCTTTTTTTCTGAGCATTTTAATTTTATTGTTTTCATATTTACAGGCTATTTTGAATCCTCCCTTCCCTCAATATGAAATATAGACTTCCTTGTTATTTTGAACTCGTCATAAACATATTAATATTGCCAAAAATCATCTATAGTTTTGCCGTAATCAAGCAGCCTCATATTTGGAGAGATTTAGTGGGTTTCTGAAATGTTGGTCTATACATAACAAGAACAGTAAAAACCAACAGCCTTAAGCATTTACCCGTGCCAAATGCTGCTACATGCTGGGGCTTAAAGAATGTGATTAACCAGGGCAACGGCTCTCGTGTGTCAGAGGCTTTGGCACAGCTTTTCGGCGTGTGCATTATTTTCCGTGGTTGGATTCAGGGCCAGAAGAGCCGTCCAAGCCCCATCCTAGTGCTGGGACCATCACACCATGGTCATGTTTGATAAGCCGGCAACTTCCGGCTTGGGGCCCAGCCCTGGGCCCACTCATCTCTCCCTGCCGCTCGTGCACTTTCGGTCTCTGCCCCATCCCAGCTTCCTGCTCACTTTCTCTTCTTGCTCTGCCTCAAGGACCCTTCTCTTCACTGATTTTGCTGCATCACATTCTCATGTCCAGCCTACTTCAGGCACCATTCCCAGAGGAAATGCTTTAAAGGAATATATAGTTTTAATTTCCTGAACTTGCTCGTCCTGGTAAAATAATGGGTACTGAGCAGACACTTTATGCTGATAATACTAATACCCACGCAGCCATCATTGGAGGTAGATATTACCCTCATTACCCCATTTTTCTAAAAGAGGACACTAGGAACACTAGGAACTAAGGCCTCAGATTTTGGTTTGGTTTGGTTTGGTTCGGTTTGAAGATTTTAAATAACAAGTTCATAGTCAACAGCCGTGAGGGGCAGATCTGGATTCTAACCCAGCACCGCCTGACTCCAATGCCAGTTCTCTTCAACACTGTGTTAGGTTCCTTCTCCATATTAGTACTGATTTGCACATTTTAGTATGAACAGAAATTCAGGTTTTATAGTTTTTAAACCACGTATGTAGATCCCATAACTGTAATTGTTGCATACCATTTTCATTTTGAATGCATTTTTCAGTTTAAAATGGAATTCTGAATGTAACTTCTAATGAAAAGGCAAGAGAGAAAAGAATATTCATACATAAAACCTAAAGGAAACATCACTTCACAGATCAGAGGAGGCTGGGTGGAGTCAGACACCCTGGGGCTGACACTAATGCTGCCATCTTCTGGGTGTCTAATTGGATACTTTACCAATCTCTCTAAGCCTCAGTTTCCTCATTTGGCATATGGGGATAATGAGAGCAATGCCTTTTTCACTGGACTGCAATGGGAGTTAGCTGAGACAATGGCTGTAAAACCCTGAGCACAATGTCTGGACATGGTCAGTGATGGGGTGGATGGATAACTATTACCCAGCAAACTTACTCATATTCCCCGGGGTTCCCAGTGTGTGCAGTTTGAGAGGGTGGCAAAGAAACGAAAAGATTGAGTGGAGGCAAGGAAAGGGAAAGTGGTGGACATCACAGCCAGTTGGTGACCAAACCAAGATGAATTAAAAGAATCTATGGGGAAAAAAGCATTTGATAAAATCCTGTCTTGGTAAAACTCCTTGGGAAAAATCCTGTCTTTTACCTGTCTTGGTAAAAATGTTCAACAAAGTAGGATTAGAAGGGAACTTCCTCAGTCTGAAAAAGGATACCCATGTGCAACCCTCAGCTCGTATCATATTCAAAGGTGAAAGATTGAATGCTTTCCCCGTAAGTTCAGGAACAAGAAATGGATGACTGTTCCTCTCACCACTTCTTCCCAGTATTGTTCTGGAGGTTCTAACCAAGGAAACTAGGCTTTCCGGGTGGGAAAGGAAGAATTAAAACCATTTCCGTTTGCGGATTGCATAATCTTGTATATAGAAAACTTGATGAATCCACTGAAATACCATTAGGACCAACGAGTTCAGCAAGGTTTCAGGATACAAGATCAGTGTACAAAAAGCAGTTTTATTTCAGTGAACTAGTAATTAACATTCTGAAAATGAAATTAAGAAAGCAATTCCATTTACAACAGCATCAAAAATTATAAAACCTGTCAGTATAAATTTTGGAAAACAAATGTTATTGGTATGTTGAAAACTACAAAATATTATTGAATGAAATAAATTAATAATATCTGAACAAATGGAATGACATCTTGTATTCATATTGGAACACTTAACATTGCTCAAGAAGTTCTTGCCAAGACAATTAAACAAACTATACAAAAGAGATATAAAGGTATCTTGTTGGAAAGGAAAAAATAAAACTATCCCTATTTGCAGATGACATTATCTTATATAGAGAAACTCCTAAGGAATCCATAAAAAGCAATGGTAACTAATAAACACGCTCACACCGAACCCTGAAACACGGCTTCCTCATCCCCATGCCAATGTGAGACTCTTCTGGCTGGCTGCATGCCCTTGTCCACTTTCATCTCCACGCGCCGTGATGGGCACATATTGCTTTTACTTGCCCAGCATCCACGCCTTCCACCTGCTCACAGCACCCAACGTCTTGCTACTCCCAAGAGATCATCTTAGGCAGGACTGTCCGTCAAGGTGCAGTGTTCCCCAGGCTCGCTGGTGGGCAAGCCAGGAGTCTAGGATATTTCTGCGTTCTCCTTAGGAGTGTGAATCGTGAGTCCCAAAGGCTAAATGCTGCGAGGGCCATGTATCCATTCATTGCTGTGGCAACAGATACATCCCTGAAGCTGCTGTTTTCATTCCTGTCCTTTCCAAAGCCTGATTTTTCTCTTTCCCTTTGAATCCATGATCAATCTTATGCCCTTCCAATAAAGTTCCATTCTGGGTTATGTTAACCAAAATCAGTTTGAAAGAAAAGCTCGGCTCAACTTCTCCCTCCTCTAATTGGTCTTTCATCCTCCTCCATCCTCCCAGAACTTACCCATTGTTCTGTTTATCTCTGTTCTGCCCTCTCTGTCCTTCAGAAGAACCCAGTAACACGTCACTGCTCTCATTTATTTACATATCCATCTTCCAGCGAACAGTGACATTTTTCAGCATAGGATGGTGGCCAATCTAAGCTCCCTGAGTCAGAGTCAACACTGGTGACGTGGGGACGTGAGCTAAATTATATTGACTTGAAACAGTACTCTAATTGGTCGTTAGGCTGCAAGTGAAATGAGTTAAGGTGGCACGTGAGGGAGAGCGGCTCCAGATGAATTGCCCAGATGTTTTTGATCCTGCTATAAACAAGGCATCAATCAAAAGTCAGTGAGATCAGATGAAAACACACAGACCCGCAGAAACCTGGAGAATGATCTTAAAGCTACCAATTGATTTTCACCTGTCTGTGTAGTGTTTATTTAAAAAAATGGTACATTGACATGAGACTAGAAAGAAATCCTGGAAGAGACAATTCAGTGCACCTTTCAGCACACAACCCAAAAAGAAGAGATGAGTAAAATATCACCGTTGGTGACGATGGAGCTTCTCACTTCTGCCCAGAATGTTTCTGCACATGCCGCAGTGTAGAATAGGTTTACTCTCCAGTATAGACTAATTTTTGAAGTGAAAACCTCACTTTCTCTTGTCATCTTTCATATCCTTCACATTTTTGGTTACTAGTGGGTCACTGTAACATTTTATTTTAAGGAAATAAACCCCTGCTTATTTTAAACTTTTTAACATGAAAATGTTTAAAGATAGACAAAGATAAAAGAATACTATAATGAGTCTCCATGTACCCCTTAAACATTTTCAATAGTTGTCGCTATTTTGTCTAAGTTACTTGAACTCTGTAAACACTTCTAATTCCTAGAGAATTATTATTTTTAAACAGTTCCCAGACATCAAGTAACGCCATCTGCATACATGTCCATGTGCATTCCTAGTAACTAGAGGCTCCCTTTAAGTACCCTTGGAACATTGTCATGCTCCATTAAATCGGCAGTGTTTTCTAGAACATCATCCCATGCCCAGTCAGCGTTTGCCTTCCCCGCTGTCTCACACGTGCTCAGATGAACGTGAGTTCTCCTGAGTCAGGGCCCGGGCCAGCCGCAGACATTGCCTTTGCTTCCTAAGCCTTTTTAAAGTCAACGCGGTTTCTCGCACTCGCCCTCTTTAACCTCCTTTCCTTGCTTAGAAAAGCCGTTCTTCTGTAGGCTTTTCCTGCTGCTCCATGCGGCTCTCTGCAGAAAGGCCTGCCGGTGACGTTGGCCCTCGGGACCTTGGATTTGGGGAGGGTCCCCAGCACTCCCTGACCGCCGTGGGCGGCTCCCTGGGCCTGGGCCGTTTGTGCAGACATATGGTTTAGGCTGAGCAGCCGCGTCCGTTCTGGAGTGTGGAATTGGGGATGTGCCGGGCAGAGGGGCCTACGTGACCAGCTGCCCATGTAGGGGCCTGGGCGCCGAGTCTCTCCAGGGGCCACTGAGGGAATATCACGTGTGCTGTGGCGTTTTTGTTGTTGGGAGACGAGTGTGCTCCGTGCGACCGTCATAGGAAGGGAGCAGAAGGAAGCCCACCCATGGACCCCTCCAGACCCCCACCTGTTCTCTGATGATGTGTCTTCCCACTGTGCCGCTCTCCTTGCCCCTACTGCACAGCAAAACCCTAATAGTGAAACAACCCTTTTTCCCACCTGTTGGCTCAGTGGCATGAATCGCCTCAAATGTCCAGGGGGCAGCCTCAGCCTCCCGCTCGGTGGGCCAGCTGCTGAGTGTCCTGAGGGAAGCATCCCCTGCTCGGGGCCCAAGACCTGCAAACAAGTGGGGCTGTAAGTTGCTGGGACAAGAACATTGGCTTGTGGCCTTTGCAGTTTTACGATGACGGTTAAGATTATGTCAGATGTTTCTTCACTATCCTTCTCTTTGCAAATGTCAGGCACAGAATCTTATTTCTTTCACTGAGTTATTCTAGGTTTGAAATTGCCCTTTGCAGTCAACGTTGATCGTAAAAGGAACACATTTTGATAGCTTTGAAAGGCCAGTTGCCTGTGCTGCACTGTTTATGGGAGACACGGTTGGGGTTCCATGAAACAGGGTAATATCCTGGGCACCAAGCAGGGCTGGATCGAGGACTTGTGGGAAACCCCCAGCCAGGAATTATCCTTGGCTCCTGAGACAGGACTGTCTGCTCCCACAGTGCAAATGCAAAACAAGCTTTGCTGCCCCAGGGCTGGGGTCTGCGTTCCACAGCGGAGTCTTTCACGTGGCTGGTCAACAAATGTTAGTGGCATAGAGTAAGTTTAATGGGTAAGCATCACCTTTGAAAGGTAAGGTAGACTGGAACTAATCAGAGGAGTGAGCACAGTGATAAATATGAGAACGCACTGCTGATAGCAAAGGTATGTCCAAATTTGTGAGCCTCTTGTTTCACATTTGTCTGTGTGTAAGATTGTATACTGAGTCATAATGTAAGAATTTAATTCTTACTGTGAGCAGTGGTCAAAAACATTTGAAATCCTCTCCTCTAAGGCTTATGGCATGAAATCGCTAGTGTTTAACATTTAGAAGCAGAGAACAGCCACATCGGGGAGATGTTAATTGAACCACCTGGAGTCTAAAAGGAAAGGTAGAGGATGCTAGAAATAGTTACCTTGGGCGAAAAAAGGTGGAAAGAAAGAAGAGTGTCTTTCAGTTTCTGCTGTGTGCATTTCAGTGTTTATAGAGTCACTTTTAACAGGCACATACTATGGTTATAACGAACACATTGAAGTATTTTATTTATAAATTGTGCGCATGCTCTCTCGACTCATAAATCACTTGAGGCAATAGCTTAGAGTTACTTCTAGGTTCTTAGTGGGCAAGCCCAGCAGATGTTTGCTGGTTTCCTTGTGATCATCAGACAAAGCTGCAGAATAAGTTCATTTCAACAATTAAAGGAAGCTCTAGGTTATATTAGACCTGCCCAATGTTTCAATGACCCAGTCGAGTGTTTCTCAGCTGGGAGCGATCCCTCCCTGCCAGGTGATGTTTGGCAAAGTCTGGAGACATTTTTATTTGTCCCAACTGGGAGGAGTTCTGCTGGCATCTACCGAGTACAGGCCAGGGCTGGGCTGAACACGGCCAAGGTGGAGAAATCCTCATCAAGGTAAAAGCACCTCAAGTCAATGGACGCTGCATCCCTTGTCTCTGCCCTGATTTTCTGGTTCAGTTGCCATGGAGACCAGGTGATGCCCGCCAGGAGATTCAATGGATGTGCTTAAGTTTCAAGGTCAGGGTTAGAACGAAAGAAAAAAGTAAACGAGGCTGCAGTGGCAAAACTAGCAAACTGGGTTCTGCGGGTGCTGACTGTATCATCCATCACCCTGGGAGCAGAGAAATTCCGGAGTTATCAAGTGCAGCGTCAATTCTGAGAAACACAGTCCAGAGGGCCAACTTCATTTCCTTCTCACCCGTGACCAGAGGACACTACAGTGAGAGAGCTGGCTGCAAACGCTGTTCTGAGAGCTCAGTCTTCATCACTGAGGAAATTTCAAGGCACAGGCAACACAGTGTGACAACGTCTTTTGTAAATCCAGAAGGATCCAGAGAGTTCGCTTATTTGCTAACAGATATTTCTTGTCATTTATTACTGTGGTAAATTTGACATTGAAGCAAACACCTTGAATTTTTTTTTTCCTGTCTGGTTTCAACACCTTTCTCTTTTTTACTTTATTGTTACTTTTGAGAGGGCGTTTGTACTTGATATTGATCTTCTGGTCAATATCTGTGAGAACAGCAGAGTGTGGTCATTTTCCAGGAGCGTTGACACTGTCGTAATGCTAGGATGGGACAGTGGCGATATCATCTGTTCAGGGGCCCGGAGAGAGTTCAGTCTCCAAAGATGATCCATCTCTGTTCATTTTCGTCTCTCTCCTTCTTTCTTTATCTCTGCCTGTCTGAAAGCTGCTGCCAAGGTCGCCTTTCGGCTGTCGTTGGAACTCGAGCCAGCGGGCGACGTCAGGCTAGCTCTCGAGCAAGGTTGCTGGCTGTCAGAACACAGCTCCGTGTGCCCAGGTACTTTCGTAAACCCCAGTTCTGTTATTTCACCCTCTAACACCGTTTTAAAAGTTACGCAGGGCTGAGTGCGCAAATAAACCATCACGTTTTAGCAGCCAGTTAGCGATAGGCCTGAGAAGCCTTACAGATGTACTTACCTGTGAACCCACAGGGCACGGCTACGAATGTACCCTAAGGAAAGAGCTGGCCCGAGGTAGGTAGCTAGTGTTCCTGTCTGCCCAGGAGCACTGCAGCTCCTCCCAGGGGCTCCCCGCCCTCACTCTGGGTTTGTGTGTTTATGGGGGTCGGATGCCGCCCTCAGCTCAAAGAGAGGAGCCTGAGGCGCTAAGATAGGGCACGTTTCAGTCTCTGTCACCATCACCTGTTCACAGCTGAGAACGTGTCCCAGTTTCGTCCTCGGCCAGGCATGTGCAGACATTTGTGGGACTGGGGAAATGAGACACTCTCTTTTCAACCAGACCTTCTGCTGGACAGACGTGTGCCTGGAACCAAGGGGCCACCATGTGGAGCGGACCTCAGCTCAGCGTTGAACCATCATAGAAAACAGTAAACCCAGGAGCATGTGAGCACAGGATGCACACGTCACCCCACTCGCACCTAGGGTTTTGGCTCCGTGAGGGCACGCCTGCTGTGTTCACCACTGTCTCCCTGTACCCAAGAATGGCATGATGGAGGTGCTCAGAAGTGTTTGCAGAATGAGGAAACCGGGAGAAAGAAATCTCAATGCGATCACTCCAATATGTGCATGAAATCATTTCTAAAGCCACATAATCCTGGATTTCTCAGTCATGACATTTAGTAAATGTGTGTGTGTAGTTTGCCTGCTTAAGCCTGTTGGATTTGGGTTTATGACAATCAAACATTTTTAATACCAGTGGTGTCTGCAGAGAGGCACATCCACTAATGCTCATCCCAGATTTGCTCCGTAATGTCTATATTTTAGGTCTCACTAGCTGCAGAGGACAAAGGACAAAGGACTTAAGAGAGCTACGCTCCGACGGGCACTCACAGTGCAGTCTTGGCTATTGCGGTCTGCCTCCCACTCTTCCCAGGATCCCCAAAGGGGCTTAGAAGGGTCCCCTGCAGTGTCTCTCAGTTCCCATGAGTATGTTTTCTCCCAGGCTCTGGGGGTCACTGGCCCCGTCTCTCATGGGACGGTAGTTCCCAATCCCCCCTATGCCCACACCCTGTGAGCCTGTTTGTTCCCTAAGAGGTAGTCTAGGGACGTAAATGTCAACTGAAAGAAAGCTAGAGAATATTCTAGGGACTGAATAACATAGTGAACCCAGAGGTGGGTGAGGGTTGTGGTTAATAGTACAAATGCAAGAAGGTACTTCTATGAGCTGGAACAAATGTACGTCACTATTACAAGGTGGTAAGAATATAGTGATGCATGGGCAAATACAATTAGTGTAACTTGACTATAGTTAACAGCAATATTGTAATATTCTTGCGTCCGTGTCAAAGAAGGTTCCTAAGGGTCAATAATAGGGGCGTATGGGACTTTTTCTTCTGACTAAGGAAACCATTTAAAGGTTTACTGGGGTGATGACTGTGTGACTCTGTGATGACACTGAGAGCCCCTGAGTGTACAAGGCAGGGGCCTGTCTAACACAGCGAGCCACGTGGGGGAAGACGGGCTGTGGCTAACAGCACAAACAGGAGCCTTCTCTCATGAACTGTGACATGTACAATGTTAGTACACAGTGTTAATAATAGGGGGTGTTGGAAAAAATACACCAAGTGTGTATTTGAAAGAACACCATCAGACTATTACCTCTAACTAGTCTGATCATGTTCTTTCACAACCTGTAACAAATGTTCCACAACAATGTGAGGTTTTGGTGGAGGGGCGATGTACGGGAATTCTGTATATTAAAAGCTCACAACTTCTCTAATAAAAAAAATTGAAGAAAAAGTATCAAATTATGTACTTTCAAGGTGTGCAGTATACTATATATCAGTTGCATCTTTTTTTTTTTAAGGAGGTACTAGGGATTGAACCTAGGACCTCATACATGCAAAGCAGGCGCTCAACCATTGAGCTACACCCACCCCACTCAATTACAGCTTAATAAAGCTATTTAACAAAGTCAGAAACACTTGCACACAGTTTCTTTGCTGCTCCTCTCATTTAAAAAGGTGGAAATTATAGAATAGTGTTTGCAAATAGCAATCAGAGTTACCAAATCCAGGGTTTCCCAGCTTCGGTCATTTCTTTTCACATTTTTTATCTGGGGCATGTTTGTTTCCTTCCTGAACCCAAGGGTTAAAATCCATGCTGCCTGTGGAAGGCATATTACCACCACACTACCAAATTTAGCAGTTGAATCAGCAACAGTAGGTCTGAGGTCATAGTTTTCTGTGCTAATTGTATGTTCTCTTAATACACATTAAAATAAATTCCTATTGTTTCAAAGTCCTATTTTCTAAAACCGTCTTTTGTATCACCAGTCTTATACACACGATGGGGAAGACTGTTGGAGCTAAATGTCCTTTCCCCCCTCAAAGGCATTTTTCCATAAACCACCCTAAATGTAAGGCTCCCCCCCCAGGGGCCTTCAAAGGGGGCACTATTAGTATTTGGTCTGTAAAGTCTTTGTGGTGAGGGGTCATCCCAGGATTTCAGCATCTCCAGCACAGTCGTGGTGGCAACCAGGGATGACTGCCTGCTTCCCCTAAGAGGGCACTGCTCCAACTGAGTGTTGTCCACCCCCCCCCCCGGGGGGGTCTCCATCTCATGCTGCATCCTTTTCTGCCTCACCTGTTATGTTTGCGTCAAATTCGGTGGTAATTTCAAATTTGCATCTTTATTTCCATCTTTTAACCCGTGCAATAGGAGGTTGTACCTGCCAGCTTCTGAAGCCTAAGTACTATCTCTATGCTTCTAAAACTTTCTAGGATGATCTAGACTTTCTTGCCGGTAGAATTCCACTTCGCAGCTGCCCATGAGAGGCACATGAACTTGAAAGGTGGGAGACAAGGAGGGGCTCTGTTGGCAGGCCCACTTGAGCACGTGGGCATTGGTGGGTGGTGAGAATGAAGGTTTTCCTGCAGCTTTGAGGCTTCCTCCTGAGCATTGGCCCCTTGGATGCTGCAGGCAGGGGCTTCCGGCTGCCTTCATCATTTTGCCTGCTCAGGCCTTCCCATGGTTGGTAAACCTTCATTTCCCTTTCAAAACAATCCCTACTAACAGCTCCTAGTGGCTTCAGGTTTATTGACCAAACCCTACTAAGTAAACCAGTTTTGATTTGTTTAGTTTTTGGTTATAATTTATGTATGGCTTGTGTGCCTGAGGAATCGAGCAGGTGCTTTGGACTGGATAGCATATTCCTTTCCTAGAGTTCCAAATTGCGTCACCATGAAAAGATTTCACATCATGTGTTTCTTACCTACTTTGTAGCTCTCTATCGCCCCAAAGCATAGCGAATGCAAGGGATTGATGATAGGCCAGGTCAGTCCACGAGAACCACCACTGCCTATTGATGATGACCAGAAACTGCCCCTTCTCCTGTGAACATGCCTCTGAATTAGACACACTGACACCCATGATGTATGTGATCTAGACACACTCTCTCTCCAAATCCTGTTACTGGCCTTTGGCTGCAGGCAAATAAGTTCATTCACATCCATGTCAGTAACTCAGTCACATTGAAATTGAATCAATTAGTTTAATTAGATCACCACGCATGCTATAATTCGACAATGATGGCACTCAGAGTGAGGTGATTAGATTAATCCTCGGATGGCAGGAATGAAATACGCAGGTTCATGGAGAATCCATACCTAATTCCCCGACTGCTTGAGGATTGTCAGACATAAATTTGATTGGACAACATCATGGCCAAAAACTCTAAAGAGAGGCTAAGTGGGCTGCCATAACAAGATGACATTGAAAACATTTCTGATCTCATGGAGATTCAGGGTAAAATGCCCAAAGTTCTGTTTGGCTGCCTGGGTTTTTAAGGACATTCAGTGCTCTTTATAAGTATAGCAAACCTTTTGTTCCTTACCTGTCCAGAATATTGGAATAAAAAGAATCTTCAAAGTGGAAATACCTAGTACATTTTCTAAAGCTCATGCACCAATAAAACTTGTTTTGCACATAAATATTCTGAGTTTGGTTATTTGATTTCTGAACCCCCCAACAGATAAGAAGTAGTGAATTATGAAATGAAACAGAGCAATATGTCGATAAAATAACAATGATCAATAAGGAAAGATACTGGAAAAAAATATAAAACACAGAAAGGTGAAGGCAAAAACCTTACAAGTTTAAACTTGAGTAGGTCCCATGTGTACCTCCACATCTCACCTCCATGCCAACGTGGATTGCTTGTAATTATGATGTTCAGACCTCCGAGGAGATTAAGTAATCACCAGTGGAATCGGTACAGTAGAGTTATGTGCCTGAGGATGAATTCCACTCCATACGTAGCAGCAAGCTTGTGTGCGTCTCTTAATATGTGCCAAGCATAATTTACAAGTATTACAACTGTGCCCACTGTCCGATGAGGAAACTCAAGCTCAGATGATTGAACCAACTTGCCCCGAAACACAAAGCTAGTAAGTGATGGTGTGTGGGTCTAAACCCCAGCTGCCTAGCTCCAGCCCCCACTGTCAACATTATGACACACATGGGTCATTGAGAAGGTTCCAGAGAGCCAATACCTTTACTCTAGTTAAGAAATAATCCCACTTCTATGAAGACTAAAATTATTGGTACTACAGGGTTCATCTTGAAAAGGAAATGAACAAATGCAGCTCCTTGGGCTGTCCTCATTAAACATTAGCATTAGTGAACTGATTTTAAAGCTTCTTAAAGAAATAGGTGTGGGAAACACGATTAGGGAAGAAACTCTTCAGATGGATTAAAATGATAGGAACAGAGGCCAGATTATCCCCACCTCAGTTTCAAAACACGTGTCTGTGTGTTCTTGTCTGCCCATGTATATCGTTTTCTTAAAGACTGGTAGTCTTGTAAGCCCATCAGATCTCTTTGGGAAAGAGTACACACATGCCCTTGATTAGGTAGCAAGAACAGGGAAAATAATTTGGGCTTCCAGTTACAGATGATTGCCAGGTCGTGTAGAATAAAAATTCAGGGCAATCTGGTCAAAGAAAATTAGATTTGAATCATGGTACTACCCTTTTAAAACTCTCTGACTTTGTATAATTTAATTCCTTGTATCCTTGTAAAAATAGGGAAATAGAACCTGCTGCATCAAGTCATAGGGAAGATTAAATGAATTGATCCCTGTGCAGTTCTTTAAACATTGGTGGTTGCAAACTCTTTTCAGCAGGAAGTAAATGTTTTCAGCTTTGTGGACCATACAGTGTCTCTCGCAGCTACTCAGCTCTGCCCTCGTGGTGTGAAAGCAGCCACAGACACTGGGAAGATCTGCTTCCCAATAAAATGTTAGTTATAAAAACAGACTGCGATCCAGGTTTGGCCTTCGGGCTGTTTGCTGACCCTTGCTCTAGATAAAGGTTAGCTGTTATTATTACGCATTTTAACTAGAGGAAAATGACCAACTCTCTGGAAAGTACCTTGCACAGTTTTTGGCCCTTGGAAGTTTTGATACATGGGATGATATTATGAGGCAAACACTTTTATATTTGACCTCTGAAATCACGTATCTTAGTGAAGACAAAACTTAGGACCCTCTGTCCTTGGTTCTTAGGTTTCATTGAGGAAGGTTAAAAGAGAAGATTAACCGAGCTAAGAAGCAATTATGGGCTGGAATAAAGATAAGGAAGATGAAGTAATTTTGTTATACTTCTGAGATTCATAGTGTGAAATGGGATATAGAGAAAGGCATATTATCTCCTTATGTGGATTTATCTGACCTTAAAATATCTCTTTTAAAATGCTGCAGATCCTTTTCTTTTCTTTTCTTTTTACAAATAAATTTTATTGGTACATATTAATAAAGCATAAATCAGTATATGTATACAATCAGTGGTATTCGGTATAATCACATAGTTGTGTGTTCATCACTTCAATCATTTTTAGACTATTTTCAGTATTCCAGTAATAATAATAGTAACACTAAAAAACAAAAACCAACCAAACAAAACTCACCACCTACCAATATCTCTGGTTCCCCTGCCATACATAGTTGCTATTTTGTATCCTTCTCTCTAGTTTATTTGTGTTTATATTTTGTAAAAACAGTCTTATATATGCAATATCACCCATATTTGTATTTCACATGAGATTTCGCTATGTTATACACTCCCGTGTTAGATTTTTTGGCTTTCCTTCTAGTAATATGCATGTCCTTAGACTTTCCCTTTCAACCACTGTCATACTCATATAATAGCTCTGCTAGTCACACACACCATGATGTGCTCTCACCATTTCCATTCATTTCCAAAGATTTGCAAACATCCTTTTAACCAGTCCTGCACAGTTTAACAGTCCGCTTTCCATTCTCTACCTTCATTCTATTTTCTGGTGACTTATATTCTAATTATTAACTCCATGAGTTTATATAATATATTTAGTTCATAATAACACAATCATACAGTATTTGTCCTTTTGTGCCTGGCTTGCTTCACTCAACATAATGTCCTCCAGGTTCATCCATGTTGCCATATGCATTACAGCTTCATTTCTTCTTACAGCTGCATAATATTCCATCATGTGAATAGACCACAGTTTGTTTATCCTTTCGTCTGTTGCTGGACACCTGGGTTGTTTTCATCTTTTGGGAATCGTGAATAATGTCGCTATGAACATCGGTGTGCAGATGTCTGTTCATGTCACTCCTCTCAGTTCTTCTGGATATATACCCAGTAGTGGTATTGCCAGGTCACAACTTCCTTGGGAACTGCAAAACAGTCCTCCACAGTGGCTGTACCATTCTACATTCCACCAATAGTGAATAAACGTTCCTACCTCTCCACATCCTCTCAACATTTACAGTTTTCCAACTTTGTAATAGTGGCCAGTCTAATAGGTGTGAAATGTTATCTCATTGTAGCTTTGATTGCATTGCCCTAATCGCTAGTGATGTTGAACATTTTTTCATGTGTTTCTTTGCCATTTGTACTTCTTCTTTGAGCAACTGTCTTTTCAAGTTTTTTTAATCCATTTTTCAATCAGGTAGTTTGTCTTTTTATTGTTGTTGTATGATCTCTTTATATATCATAGATATTAAACTCTTGTTGAATATGTGATTGCCAAGTGTTTTCTCACATTCAGTGGCCACCTTTGAAGTGCAAAAGTGTTTAATTTGGGGGTACTTCCGGGAAGATGGCTGACTAGAAACACACAGGAATCTCTTCTCCAGAAAAATAGCTAGAGAACAGGCTGAAACAGACCCAGAATAGATCTTCTAGGGTTTAGGACAGAGGGGAAGACTGCACACCACTGAGAGGAGAGAGGGACAAAAGAGAGAAATCGTGACAACAGAACCAGAACCATGAGTTTTTAATCAGCAGCGGCTGCTGCTGCCGGCACACTCCCCCACACTCTTTAGAATTCTCGGGCCTCTGGGCCTGCGACTACAGACAAAGGGGGCTCCAGGGATCTACCACTCCCAGAAAGGGGAGAGAGAGGGACACAGCCTTAGGCTGACTCAGGTTCTGCGTGCAAATTTGGGCTGCGGAGCCCCACAGACCCCTCCACACGGCAGTTTGCACTGGGAGCCTAGGAAGGACTGGAGAAATTCGACCCTCGCAATCTCCCTCTCTTATAGCCTGGACTAATTGTTGAGGACTCCACAGGAGAGGGGAGAGAGAGCCTGGGGCTGACACCCTGGTTTTGACTCCCAGGTTTGGTCTGCCCTGTACCGAGAGCCAGTCCAGGCTGGGTGGGGCTGCGTCATTGTTTGCCTTGGAGCCTGCAAGG
>JAQZBX010062969.1:0-16781 GCA_029593785.1 Cabassous unicinctus
GCACCTTTATAAAATGTATATATATATATAATAACATTTATGTAAACAAATGCACATATATGCATATGTATTTATATATCATTTTACAAATAAAAAAAAATTAAAAAAAAAAAAGAGAATGCAACCACAGATTAGTAGGGAAATGTAGTTTCTTCTGAAATGGCACCTGAATTGTCTTTGGGTGGGAAGGTTTCACATCATTGTTCTGGATCTTTGTGCTAATGGTCCTTTTCTGCTGTGCATAAGTAAAATCACAGGATCCACAGGGGCCATCCTTGGCCACTGATACAACTATGTATCCTTTGGTTTCATGTATTATGATCAAGTTTGTAATTATTTTGTAATTCCTGAGTTTGGAACCAGTGAAGTGTAAAGCATTCTCACAACCAAGAATCCATATAAACTAAGATTTGGGTTGGCAGGGAAAGAAAATAGCAAAACTAGGATTCCCAATCCTATTTACAGCCACTCTGTTCCTTTAGTAGGGGAAAAGTGGGAAGAACATAATTTAAAAAGCTGAAAAGTTTGATTTGCTTAATGTATTAAGTTAGTAGGGTGCTACCATGGTCCCTGTGGATCCAGATCAATAACCACAGGAAAGAAGATGTATTAGTGATGCCATAGATCCTTCCTTCAGAGCACAATAAGTAATCTAAGGCTCTGAAGCCATCTAACACCCTGGCCTCTAAACAACAATGGGATTCAGGCAAGCCATCCAGGCACTGGGCCAACTGTTTAATTTATTGGGATAATTCTGAGACATGGCTACCTGTTTTTCTTTTTATTTCTAGGTTATATTTTGTACATCTATTACTCCTCCTGTCCCCAAAACTAGTGAAGTTAGTGTCTTAGTATTAGAAGGGCTATTTTGACAGCTCACTGTGGCACTGGAGAGTCATGGCTAGTGTGGATTGTGGAGGCAAGTGCTTGAAGTTTCTGCATCTGAGTAAATAAGTATTGCAATTTTCACCAAACCCAAGTTTAGGAAATATTGTCCAGGGTAGGACTTGGATAAGAGTTTCAGGGGGAAGGCATTTCATTCTCTTACAAGCCATCCTGGCTCCCTCTGCTGCCTATAATCGCTGTGTACCTATGAAATTCAGTTTGAATGATTTAATGAAATTTCAGGTGTTGTTAAAGCAATGATATGAATTTATAATTGTGAAATTGGCATGATAAATGATTTTACTAACCATCTTGTTTTGCTTGAGCTTCCATTTTATCCAGGGAGTTATAAAGAAGAAGCAGAGGTTAACTGAAGTGAGCTGACACACCAAAAATCCTTTGCAGTGCTGATATAATCCCCTGCCCCACCCTGAGAAGAACTGTAACAAAGAGTGATGCTGGCACCAGCAAGGCTTGCTGATCTTCACAGATAGCCACAACCTTACATCAATAGCATGCTTGCTCATAATCGAACTGGGCCTCAAGGATACCATGCCCAAAGAGCCCCATAGCCTTGTAATGTACAGAAAGCATGGAAACTGCATGCCAAATATAAATCATGTTCCCCTTACCCCTCCCCTTTCCACCATACCTTCCTTTTGTCTCAAGCAGCCATATAAGCTGCTCCCCAAACTCTGCAGCTATAAAGTTCTTGCAGGAAGAGTAAGCCATTCATGGCAGATCCAAGAGAAATCTGTTCAATGATGTGATGCTGGAAAACAATCATCTGGTCTCAGTGTGTGATTCTGACAACACTGATTATCCAGAACAGCTCCCCATATTCGTTTCCACTCCATTCCTTCCCCTGATTGTTTCATAGAACTTATATCTACATGAAAAAAGTCTTTATTTACCTGTATATGGTTTATCACCTCAGTAGAATGAAGTGTTCCTTATCAAAATCTCAAGTGTTTCTTGCTACTCAATCTTCAGTACCCAGGATTGTGCTGGGAAGACAAATATTTTTTGAATGAGTAAATAAATGCATTAAAATCTAAGTTACTTTTCTCCTTTAGGAACAAAGTGGGGATTTGAGTATATACATATAGCATTTATAGTATTCTGGTGGACCTTATTCATGTTTAGTGGATTCTATAAAATAAGTGATGTAATTACTGCAGAGTTTAAATCACTGAGGATTCTATATGATCTCTTGGAAATTGGACTTGGACATCATCAAGAGGACCTTATTTTCTTTGATAATGTGCCAGGTGTGCCTCCTTCATAAGTGAAGAGCTGTCAGTGTGCTTCTTCCTTGACCAACCTGAAATGTTCACCTTTTTTTCTCTTGGTAGCCAGCATTGGACTTGAAGACTCAGCACTGGATGCACAATTTATGTACAGGGTCTCTGTCTACAAATCAGATGTGATTTCACCATTGGAGCAAGGAAATGATCTGTGTAGGGAAGGAAGAGGATTTCTCCTAGGCAAGAACATAGGTGAGCTTAAAGAACCTGTGCTTCAATATGAGGAGTAGCCTGGTAAGGGGAAGAAAAAGAACATGGTAGAGTTAACTTCATATTTTCTGGAGTGAATGATATTTTCTGAAATGGCAGCAAGGACACTGGGAGAAAACTGTAAAGATGATGTCATTATATTTTGCATTTATCAATCCCTATTCTTAGGTCCTTCTTTAAATTGCTTGGCGTCAGGAAAGAAATGTCCATGTACATATTGGAGTTAACAATTCCAAATAGTACTTATCCTGATCTTCCTCTTTGATGAATTCCCCTGTCTTGATCTCTTCAACATCCCATCTTCATTTCATTTTTATCTTATTTTAATCCAGAAAATCTTTCCTAATTTTCAAATACCTGCTTTATTCCTTCATTTATTGTTCTTTATCCATTTAAGGGTTGTGTTAGTCATGGTTCTCCATAGAAAGAATATCAATAGAATATACATAAATATTAAGAGAGTTATAAGAACAGGCTCCTGCAAAGTGACAACTGGCATACCTCAATTCTGCAGGGCAGGCTGCAAGCTGGAAGCTGATAACTGTGAGGTTGAAGTCCTCAGGGCAAACTAGCCAGCAGAAGTAAAGGGATAAATTCTTTATGACCCATGAAATCTTCAGTTTTTCTTTTTACTTACTCCAACTGATTGGATGAGGAGGCAGTGCAAATTGATGATGGCAGTCTCCTTGGGTGATTGACATACAATCAACCAGATACAATCAATTGATTTTGAATTTTATTTCTTTAAAAATTCTGACCATTCACATTTTATCTATCTATCTGTCTGTCAGTCTCTATTTTTAGGAGGTAGTGGGGGTTGAAACCTGGACCTTGTACATGCAAGGCAGGTGCTCAACCACTGAGCTACACCTGCTCTGCAAATGATTTCAATTTTGGTGAAACTTCATCTATGAAATTCCTTCACAGTAACAATCAGGCCAGCAGTTGTTTAACCAAACAATAAAAAAACATAACATAGCCAAGTTGATGCATGAAATTAACCATCACAAGGGTCAGTATTTGAAATAGACTTTCATGAGCTTTGATTCTTTTTCAACATTTCATTACTTTATGCACAGTAATTAATGTGTAAAAGTATGTGAACCAACTGTTTGCAGCCTCTCATCTCCTTATATATGGCAGAGTATTCATACTGGAGAGGAATACATTAATTGTAATGATTTTGCAGAAGGTTTCCTCAGAGTTCCCCATGATCCAACATATAATAATCCATAAGTTTAGGAAACCCTGTATTACCAATCAGTGTGAAAAATCCTTCAGTGAATAGTCATCATTTAATCCACTTGAGCATATTCACATTGGAGGTAGTCATATGAATGTTATCTTTGTGGGAAAGCCTTTTGTTGTTCCTCTAATCTTAGACAACTTGAGAAAATTCACACTGGAGAGAAACCCTATGAAGGTAATGAATATGGCAAAGAATACTATGAGAGCATTGATTTTTATAGATGTTAATATTAACATTGGAAATAGATGATATAAAACTTGCAAAAATGGGAAGCACTTAGCCAGATTGCTAATTTGTATTCCTTTAAAAGAACTCACATGGGAGAGAAACCCTATGTCTGTAATCAGTGTGGAAGGGCCTTCAATTATCCTTCATCCTTCAGTTGACCTATGCAAATTTACATTGAATAAATGATCAGTGGGAAACCCATGGGTCAAAAAATCTGTCCTAATGTGACATTTTTGAGAATTCACAGCATAAATGTATCAAATGGGGAAGAATCTTATTGCCACAGCACTAACTTTTAAATAATCTGGAGAACTAATAAAAGGGAGAAATTCTATATCAATGTAATCCATATAGAAATGATTTTATTTATAAAATATTCTTTTTTTAAAGATTTATTTATTTCTCTCCACCCGCTCATTGTTTGCATTTAGTGTCTCTGTTTATTGTGTGATGGTCTTCTCCTTTTTTTGGAGGTGCAGGGAAGTAAACTTGGTACCTCCCACATGGGGGGGGAGGCAACTAAATGCTTGAGCCACCTCTTCTCCCTGCTTTATTTTGTCTCTCATTATGTTTTCCCTTCATGTGTCTCTTTGTTTTTTTAAAAGATTTATTTATTTATTTATTCTCCACCCCTCAACACTTGTTTTGCACTTGATGTCTGCTCTCTGTGAGTTCTTCTGTGTCTGCATGTCTTCTCTTTAGATAGCACTGGAAACCAATCCTGGGACTTTCTGGAATGGAAGAGAGATGCTCAATCTTTTGCACCACCTCAGCTCCCTGGTTTCCTGCATCTGTCATAGTCTCTCCTCTGTGTCTTTTTTTGATGCATCATCTTAATGCACCAGCTCTCCCTGCAACCAGCACTCCAGGAAGGTCCAACAGACCAGCACTCCTGGACAGGGCATTATGCCCATTTTGCCATTTTGTTTGCCTTTTTATTCTTGAGTTGTAGGATTGCTTTATATATTTTGGAAAGAAAACCTTATTAGGTGTGTGGTTTCCAAGTATTTTCTTCCATTATATAGGCTGTTTTCTTGACCAGTCTTTTCAAGCACAAATGATTTGATTGTGAGGAGGTTCCATTAATCTCTTTTTTTCATTCATTGCACATGCTTTGAGTGTAAATGAGGAACCCTTCCACAGCCCAAGGTGTAAAGATGCTTCTCCATATTTTCTTCTTTAAGTTTTATGGCTCTATCACTTATCTTTAAGTCTTTGATCATTTTCAGTTAGTTTTTGTTTAAGCTATGAGGTAGGGATAAGTTCTGAAAGGGTGAAAATGCAGCTGGCTTAAAGGGAGAGAGTATTTGGATATCAGAGATATGATAGGGTTAAATATCCATAATTTAAAAAGGTATTCTAAAGCTCAACACTAAAACACAAATGATCCAATTACAAATGGGCAAAAGACTGTATTGAACAAATGATCAAAGTTTCCACACCCATGCACTATGTTGATAATAGGGAAGCAGTGTGTATATGGGAGGTTATATTGGAACTCTCGATTTCCTGCATGATTTTCAGTAAGCCTTACAACTTCTCTAATAACAATGATGTATCATCCTGCAAATGGATAATAGACTATGTTAACTTTAGATTTGATAAGGCAAAGAAAAATGTTGTCTTTTCATAGGTAACTACTAAAAGAATATAAAAATAATGCTTATTTTCTAAATAAAAGAGACAAGATTGAATAAAAACTGAGAGTGCTAAAGAAGTCATTTAGGAGAAAAATAACAGTATTGAACACTGAGGATAAGTATGAACTGCATGAAAAAAAGAATATTAAATTTAAATGTGAACAGTAATCATTTTCATACAAATATTGCACTTAATCAAAATTTTCAAAGAGATTTAAAATAACACCAATAAAGAGCAATCTGAGGAGGAAATCAAGAAACCATTCACAATATTAACTAAAAGAATCAAATACCTAGGAATAAATTTAACTAAAGATGTAAAGGACTTATATACAGAAAACTACACAACAGTGTTAAAGGAAATCAGAGAAGACTTAAATAAATGGAAGAATATTCCTGGTTCATGGGTAGGAAGACTAAACCTCATTAAGATGTCCATCCTACCCAAACTAATCTACAGATTTAAGGCAATCCAAATTCAATACATAATTTTTTAATGAATTGGAAAAACTAACTACAAATTTTATGTGGAAGGGTAAGAAGCCCCTAATTGCCAAGGACATATTGTAAATGAAAAATCAAATTGGAGGTATCACACTACTTGACTTTAAAACATACTAAAAGGCTACAGTGCTCAAAACTGCATGGCATTGGCACAGGATTGACATACTGACCAATGAAACCAAATTGAGAGTTCTGATATAGATCCTCCTATTTACAGTCTTCTGATATTCAACAAGGCCACCAAGCCCACTCAACTGGGAGAGAATGGCCTCTTCAACAAATGGTGCTTGGATAACTGGATATCCATATCCAAAAATAATATAGGAACACCATCTCACACATTATACAAAAATCAACTCAAATGCATCAAAGATTTAAATATAAGAACCAAGGCCATAAAGACCTTAGAAGATAATGTAGGGAAACATCTACAGGACCTGTTAATAGGAAATGGTTTCATGAACTTTACACCCAAGGCACAAAGAGAATAAAAAAGATAGATGAAAGGGGTCTCCTCATAATTAAAAACTTTTGCACCTCAGGGACAATATCAAGAAAGTAAAAAGACAGCCTACTCAATGGGAGAAAATATTTGGCAAACATATCTGATAGGAGCCTAATATGCTGCATGTATAAAGAAATCCTATATCTCAAAAATAAAAAGACAAACCACTATTTTTTAAAATGGGTAATTGACCTGAAAAGACACTTCTCCAAGGAAGAAATATAAATGGCTAAAAGGCACATGAAAAGATGCTCAACATCACTAGCTCTTAGGGAAATGTAAATCAAAACTACAATGAGATACCATCTTACACCCATTAGAATGGTGGCTATTAAATGAACAGCAGACTCTAAGTGATGGAGAGGATGTGGAGGAATGGGAACCCTCATCCACTGCTGTTGGGAATGTAGAATGGTCCAGCCATTGTGGAGGACAGTTTGGCAGTTCCTCAGAAAACTAACTATAGAACTTCCATATGATCCAGGAACTCCACTGCTGGGTATATACCCAGAAGAATTGAAAGCAAAGACACAAACAGATATATGCACACCAATGTCCATAGCAGCATTATTCACTATTGTCAAAAGCTGGAATCAATCCAGGTGCCCATCAACAGATAAATGGATAAACAAAACATGGTACATACATTCAATGGAATATTACTCAGCTGTAAGAAGGAATAAAGTCTTAAATCATGGGATTACATGGCTGAATCTTGAGGACCTTATGTTGAGTGAAGCAAGCCAGGCCTTGAAAGATGAATAGTACATGACCTCACTGATATGAATTAAGCAAATTGAGCAGACTCAGAGAGCTATTGTCTGGAAGATATGTTTACATGAAAAACAATGTGAGAGGGAGGTTGCAAGCCAACACCCATACTGACAAAAACTCTGATAAGGTGAAAGTGTGTAGTTGCATATTGAAGGGATATGACAGGAGGGTAGTGATATTATTGGGTTGGGTGTTGCAGGATTGACAGGTGTGTAAGCTTAGAAAGTGTGGGTTGGAAGGTCCAGGGTACTGGGGATAGGGTTGGGAGAGGGACCAGGTGAACATTGGGGAACTGTGGGTATGTGTTGAAAGTATAAAGTTGGCAATGCTCTTATGGCAATAGGACAAGGAAGGGTTACTGGTTTAGGGTGTTGGATGTGGGAGGCATTCAGGACAGGGCACACCTGAAGTAGGCTTCTAGGGAGTGTGTGAGTGACCATTCTATCATAATGTGTTGTATCAGTGGGTGGAGACCTACATAATGAGCGGGAAGGAGTTGGACTTCATCCTAGGGAGGACTGATTTGTTCACAAATAGACAGGCGAGAGTCTATCGAGAGCATGGGCAGTTCCTAATAGGGGAGGACAAACCAGTGTGTCAAGACCTCAGTTTTGTTGCATGTAACTATGAATCTTGCCATCCAAGGAGAGAAACCAGGATGTTGCCATGCACTCCGAGGGGATGGTAAGGGAGGAATAGAAAAGATCAAACAGGAAATATTTAGTGGGCAGTGGAAGTGTTCTACATGATCTTACAATGATGGACACAGGACATGGTAAATATCACAATTTATAAACCTATACGGTCTAAAATGTAAACCATAATGTAAATCATTGACCATGTTTAGTAGCTATTTTTCACTATTTGTGTATCAGTTATAACAAAGGTACCATCCACATATAAAAACTTATTAATACAGAGGGGAGAAAAGAGGGGGGATATGTTGGGTATATGAGAGTCTCCTGTATACTGTGTGTGATTTTGCTGTGACCTAAAACTTTGAAAACAAAATGAAAAACAGTGAGACACTGGGTAATGAATGGGGGAAGGTGCCATGGTACAGACAGGAC
Organism: Cabassous unicinctus; assembly: GCA_029593785.1. Taxonomy (NCBI): domain Eukaryota; kingdom Metazoa; phylum Chordata; class Mammalia; order Cingulata; family Chlamyphoridae; genus Cabassous; species Cabassous unicinctus. The sequence continues at coordinate 8,373 of JAQZBX010062969.1, forward strand.
ACCAGATATTGTGGTAGTGAAAGGCAAAATGCCAAAAAAAATCTTTTTAAATGTGTTTCATTTTTAAAAATATCCCAATCATTTAATTTTATTTTTAGTTTTTAAAAATTTTTATGTACTTTATCTCTTATATTTAAATTTATCATTATTTTTTCATTTTCCTATTAATTGCATTCAGCTATAGTAATGGCTTCATTTTTGAAGAAGATTTGGATCACAGAAGAGTTACAATTGGGGTGGGTGAGGATCATTTGTTTGGGTTGACAGTGATGGGGGATGCATGGAAGGAAGTTCAACTGAGCATATATATAAGATATGTAAAAATGTTCAGATGTTCATGGGACATTGTCACAGTGGGGAGAGACTCACACAATCACTGAGAGAATACTGAATTCCCATCCTGGAGGGCTCTGCCATATTCTCTAATGGAGCAGCAACAGTCCCCCAAGTACCGGAGCAGTGACTGGTGAAGTAGGATGATCCACTGATGGGCGTTTTTTATGGATGACTAAGCTTATGAGCCTTTGCACTTGAAATTAAAAACCTGTTGTTATGGGGTGCCTAAGGGTTGCCTCCTGATAGCCTCCTTGTTGCTCAAATGTGACCTCTTTCTAAGCCATACTCAGCATATGAATGCATTACCTTCTGCCCTGCATTGGAACATGACTCCCAGAGATGAGCCTCCCTGGCACTGAGGGATTGCTACCAAGCAACAACTAACAATGCAAATGGAAAAAGACATTGAATAAAAGGGGTTAAAGTAAAGACAAATGAGTTTATATGGCTAAGAGACATCAAAGTGTGTCAGGAGGTCATCCCAGAGTTAATGCTTATGCACACCTCAGCAGGATCTCATAAACTTCCAAAGTGGACACTACCTCAAATAGTGGGCCTCCTGATGGCTCTGGAGAAACCCTGGTCCTATGGTCAGGGGGATAGCTCCAGAGTTTGGTGCCTTGCCAGTGGGCCCTACTTTGGAGTTTGTGCTTCTGAGAGTGACAGAGTTGGACTCAATTATGTCTTTCCTGCACATGGCTCATCTGCCCCTTCTATTTAAACCTATACTTGGTGCTGGAGTTTGCAGGTATACATCCAGAGACTCAAGTCTTTGGGATGTCCATGTCCCAGCTGGTCCCGGAACTTCAGTGGAGTTGCAAACCCTACTGTACTGCACATGGGACTCACCCAGGACAACTGGCAGGGAGATGATGATGGACAATGGCCATACCAGGGAATGGCGAGAGTCTGCAGCTGCAGGCAGGATAGCCCATCCATCTTCCCCATGGGATATAAGCTCCCTCTCAATTGGAGGTGGAATGGACAGCACCATGCCAGAATCTTCGGGATTGGGGAAGAGCTATGGACTAGGGTGGACTTACTGGTATTTACTATAGATATATTTTGACTCTAGCATTGGAAGAAATTACAACATCGATTTGGAGCCAGTGGCCCTTGGAGGCTCTGGGGGCAGGGATAGGGAAAAACAGTTGTAATACAAGGGATCTTTTGGGACTTGGGAATCATCCTGAGTGAAGTTGCAGTGACAGATTTAGGCCATTTTATATCATCACATAACATGCAGAACTGTGTGGGAGAGAGTGTAGACTACAATGTGAAATACAGTCCATGCTTAATGGCAAAGCCCTAAGATGCATTTATCAATTGCACTGATTGTGCCACATTAATGAAGGATGTTCATGTGGGACGGTGTGGGAGGTGTGGGGAGTGGGGCATATGAGAATCCCCATATCTTTTGAATAACATTAATGTAACTTAAATATTTTTTAAAAATAAAAAAAAAAACAGTTTTATTTTAAAACCCATATAAGGGGAAGCAGATATAGACCAAATGGTTGACTGCCAGCATCCCATGTACAAGGGTCAATCCCAGATACATTCCTAAAAAAAAGAAATTATCCAAGAAAAATGGCAAATTTGGCAGTAAAATATGGATTTTATATAATTACAGAAAAACACAATTATCAGCAAATTTTGTGTCAGTATGATAACAGAAAATACAAGAAACATTAAGGGAAAAGTACCAGAAATGTGGTGTACCTTCATACTTTTAAAATGTCTAAATTACCAGAAAATATAACAAATTAAAAGTGATGTGTACCTACTTCCTGGCTTTCACAACTTGACAGAATTACAACATGTAAGAGCCAAACCCAAATTCTAATAGAAGATTTTGGAAGTGCTCTCTCACCAAGTGATGGAATAGGAAGAAAAATTATCAACAATAATACTGACTGCCTCATTATCATGAATCACAAATTTTTCTTAATCCATATGTACTGCATACTTTTATTTAAGGCATATATATATATAACACTGCAAACAGAAAAATACACTTCTTTTTCATGAATTAAGAAATTATAGGGATGAGAGAGGTGAAGGAAGATATTAGGAGAAAACCGTGGTCATCTTGTCTGAGATGAAGTTGGCTCTAACCAGGGAAGAAGGGAGGAGGGAAAGGAAAAGGGGTCAGATAAGCACAGGATATGAAAGATGGATTTGACATGGAAAGAGAGAAGTCAAGAAAGTCCACAAAACTTTAGCCAGGAAACCTACCAGGATGGAACAGTTGTACATGTAAAAGGGAGAGACCAAGGAGGAGGAGGTTTTGTAAAGAATCTAGAGTTTGGCATAGGCACACTAGACACATTAGTGGGACATCCTGGATAGAGCTCTGTGTAAATGTGAACTGTGTAGAAAAAATGGATTAGATAAATATAGCTAGTTCTCATATCAGTATAGCTAGTACTTAAAGCCAAGAGTGACCACATGATCATGAAGTGAATCAATTTCTGAAACAGGAATGAGGTTGAATTTTGAAGCCCTGAGGAAAACTAATGCTGAGATATTTTTGGAAAAAACTCAGGAACCAGCAGAGGAGACTGAGATGGAAAGGCTAGAGCATCCAGATGATAAAAAGAAAAAGGAGAATGTGGTGAACCAGAAGTAAGTGATGGGAGCCCTTCAAGAAGTACAGAGGAACCAAATGTCCCAAATGCAGCTGATGCAATGCAACAATTATTGGGATGTGAAGGATCATTTGGGATCAAGCTTTCCTTTTCTACCACCCAGGAGAAATGAATTCATGGCCTTATGTATAATCACAATATCTTTAGGTCATAATACTCCAAACTTGAAGGACCCAAGTATCCAGCAGGAGGAAAGTGAATAAATATTTTGTAATATGCTCATTCAATGTCAAAGGACTCAATGATAAAAAAATGAGGGAACTGCTGATCCACCATACAAAAAGAATGAATCTCAAAACAATATTTTGAGGAAATGATACAGGCACCAAAATGTAAACTCCAATTTATTTCATTTTTATGCATTTCAAGATATGAAAAAATGAATGTATAATGATAGAAAATCAGAATGAGAGTGAATATGTTGGCAGGTGGTTATTTTTGAAGCATATAAGGATGATTTGCCAGATTATTAGAAATTATTTGTATCTTGTTAGGGTGATTGGATACTGTAGGAAGGGATGAAAGGTTTGAAAAATTGATGTCATTCAGTTAAAATCAATACATTTAACCATTTTTAAATTTTAAATCAATTTTAAACAAACAATAAGAGAAAAAGAGAGAAGACTGCTTGTGAGAGTGTAATGGAGACAAGCACATTTTATTTTCAATATCTTTCCCCCACTGACCACCTCACTGATGAGCAGCTGGGCTGTCAGTTGTTTGTGGATTCCAGGCAGAATTTTGGGGAGTTCTCTGGGGTTTGTTGTGGATACAGGGTTACTAGCTAGAGTCCTGAGGTGGCATCAGTGCCATGGAGGGCCTGTAGTGCTCTGTGGAGTTTGTCTTTTGGATGATCTTAGGTGTGCTTTAAGAGATGGTGATGGAGCACAATGACACTAGTCCATACCTCCCATTCCACAGCCTCTAGTGGGACTCAGGGTCCTTTCAATCTTTCTTCAGCATTTTGGTGTGTCTCCTATTGTTCAGACTTGAGCAGTCTGTTAGAAGCTGGCTTCATATAAAAAATGAAAAACAGCTTGCAGACACTAGCTACCCTGATTGATAATCAATATCAACTTCTTGATAAGGTGATGGCTGCTCACAAGAGGTATAGAGAGACTAAGTCATTTTTAGGGGATGCTGGGCTAGAGAAAGCATCTTTAGAAATGCACAGATGTAATAGTCTCACTGTCCTGATTCTGTGATAATCAGGGTAGGCTAAACATTCAGTATATTAGAAACCATGCATGTGTCCCCAGACCTAGTTTTTCCCCCTAGGTCTGGTTTTCAGAATGCTGGTGATAAACTAAGCCTGATTTATTATATGACCATCCTCTATGGGAAGAGACTGTAACTCTGGATATCTTTGGTCAACCTTAAGAGATATAGCAGGGGGACAGATGTAGCTCAATGGTTGGGTATCTGTCTCTCATAGGGAGGGACCTGGGATCGATCCCTGGGGCCTCCAGGTAAAAATAAAAAAAAGAAAAATATAGAAGTTGTGTGGGCCACCAGGCCCCCTGCTTGTGTGTGCTGCCAGACCCTGCAAGCGGGTGAGCTGCTAGGCCCCATGTGCAGGGGCACCCCCAGACCCCATGAGTGGGTGAGCTGCCAGGCCCTGTGTGTGGGTGTGCCACCAGGCCCCATGAGCTGATGAGCCATCAGGCTTCATCTGCAGGTGAGCCTTCAGGCCCCATGAACAGGTGAGCCACCTGGCCCTGTGCATGGGTATGTCACCAGGCCCCACGAGCCACACAGCAAGATGATGACATAACAGGAGAGTGACACAAGGGAGACCCAAGATGAGATGCACCGAAAAACCAGGAACTAGGGTGTCATACATGGTAGAATGCCTCTCTCCCATGTCAGAGATTCCGAGGATCGAATCCCTGTGAAGACAGGAGGAAAAGGATGAGAACAGAGGGCAGGAAATAGACACCGAGAGTTGCCCTCTGAATGGACACAGAAACAGCAAAAATGGGGAGGCAGTTAAAAATGGATAAAATAAATAAATAAATCATTAAAAAAATGTATAGGGGAGGAAAATACAGACTATAGTTACTAGTAATATTTTGATGATGCTCTTTCATGATTTGTTAACAAATGTTTCACAACAATGCAGTGTGTTTGTGGGGGAGGGTGATGTGTGGGAGCCCTGTATGATGTTATGCATGTTGGTCTTGTAAGATCATGATGTTTACTGAACAGTTAGAGTTTATGTATGTTCATGTATGAATGATATACTTCAATAAATTGTTTTGAAAAAATGCCCAGCCTTCTTGACAAAGGCTAAGAAAGGCTAAGGGAATGACAGCAATGTGGATGGAGGAATTAACTTTGGTGGTCCTAGAACTCAAGGAAGAGAGATCCAGATGTTCCAAACAAGGAGATGGTATGAAGAAGATGCTAAAAACATTGGAGTCCCAAGAAGAGGTCATACAAACCAGCACAGCACCAGGCACTCTTCGAAATTCAGTGTATTTGGAAACCTTCCACTCCCTTATGGTCCCTCCTCCAGGAGTGGGCCTGGGTAAATCTTAAAGCAATACTGAACTTCTACTACACAGGCCTTCAGAGCCAACAGGCTGGAATGTCCCTGTCCAATTCAATGTGAGAGTTTTTGGGGCCAGTGGATCAAGGGAAACCCTCCATGGGCTGGAGTTCCTCTGCCTTCACCTCCTGGAAATACAAGTGATTTTTCCCATGGTCCATTCCTCCTTCAATCACACAGAGTTTGGAATTGAGGAACAAACCAGAAATATAGGACATTCTCTTTACAGAAACTCAACATGAAAGAAACTACTACTGCTGATGAGATTGTTCATATACTTGACTAGTTCAGAGACTTATGTATATGTTTGTATCTGTTCATTTATTTATTAATCTGTTTATGTCTTTATAACTTTTATATTCATCTTATAGCATAAACTTTCTTTTATTTTTCTCATCTACATAATATCAATTACATACATAACTATAAGCTGAACATATATGCAGTTCAGTCATGAGTCTTTTAACACAAAAGCAATATAAACTTTCAAGAGTATATTCCCAAGAAACCTAAGTTATAAATAAATGTAAATTTTACATCAATTTTTAATAGTAGTAAAATAAAAATCAAAGGAGAATTTTCATCTTTCTTGGGAAGAAGGTAAACAGTATACTTACAAAGAATTTTAAAGAATTCAATGGTATATTTGAAAATAATAAGGAATAAAAATTGAAATGTTACATATTCACATTGAGATGTATATTCCCATGCAAGAGTGCTGCAGTATGAGTCTCTAAGCAGGAACAAACACCTCTTGGACAATATCAGAAAATATACACTCCCCATTCCTCACCCATCTCTCCCTCCTCCTTTCCATTTAAATAACACACCTCAAAGGAAAGCTGAGGGAGCAGCAAGGAGCTCCTTTCCAGGGAAATACTGGCATCCCTAAGATAATAATTCTAGTCATGTATAATGATGCCTTGGGAGACAGTGAGCAAAAACTGGAGGTTTCTAATGACTGCATAGGAAAGCAGCAAGTGACACCATTTGAGGCATCCACATGACATAAATGAAACAATAAAGCACCATGACTTCTCCCCAAAATAGAGACAGAAAACTGGACTTGGTTGTGGGGATAGATCAGTGATTATAAGAAAGAAAGTCCTTGTCACTGTGGAGCTGATAATCTATGAGAGAATGGAAGACTTGAAAAGAAATGAAAGAAAATACATGGCATGTCAGGAGATATTAAGTGTGATGGAGAGGAATAAGCAGAGAAGGAAGGGAGTGTAGATTTTTGGGGACAAAACAGGGTGGGGAACTCGTGAAAGTAGACATCAGGCAAGCTCTACCTGAGAAGAGGGTATCTGAGCAGTGAGGGTACCTGCCACAAGCATTGAAGAATGAGGATCCAGAGCAGGTGATAGTACTCAGTAGGGGTGATGAGCATGAGGGTTGTGAGGACCAGGTAGGGTCCAGAGTGGCTGGACCACAGTGAGTCAGCTGAAGTCTGATGTGGGCCAGATGACTGAGGACACTCATTATGGTAGAGAAAAGAAATTTAATTCAAAATGACAGTGACTGCAATGTAGAGGCAAAGGTAAAACAGAATCTAGTTTGGGACACTGACCATGACTTTACACTGAGTATGGTGAAGGCGAGACTAGGCGGGTACCATGTAGATAAAGACACAGTGGCAAGATCAGATCCAGGATGTGAGTCTTGTTGATGACTGTGGGTGCAAGAGAAAATAGGAGATAGGAGGTTAACACTGAGAGTTTGCCCTGAGTATCTGCATGAAGGGTGGCAATCCTCCACAAAACAGGGGTGGCTGGCAGAGGAATGTTTTTGCTGGGATACTGGACTCAGGTTATTTGTGAGGAGGGAGATTTCATAGTTCCCTTGTTCATCACACTGCAAATAACAAATGCTCAGTTTGATAGAGGCAAATTGGACACAGAGGTGATCACATGTGCAGTTATAAATGTAATGGATCATCACGGAGAGCTGCATTAAACAGAAAATTTCCAAGAATAGGAAGATCCTAATGGGTAAAATAGTAGGTCTGCTTATGGCCACATCACTGCATAGCATTCCCCATCATCAACATCAAAAGCTGCCCCACCAGTGGACTGGCCCAGCCTGTTATCCCATGTACTGCCTTGGGTTTTGCAGAATCCCTATCCCATTCACTTTCCCTACCATGAGCAATAACAGCATCAGTAGTCATGAAGCCCTGGAGACAGCTAAGTAATTGGCCTGAACCATCACACACATTCATGGTATAGACACAAAGGGCTGTTCTTGCCTTTTGTCTAATGAAAGGTCACACCACCAAGGTATTACCTGGGATCCTATCTCTGCCTGGGAATGGGCTTTTGCATCTGGAGATCTGACTTCAGGACCCATGTGCTCCTCACTATTGTGGTAACCCACGAAGTTCTCATGTTTCTGAAAGTCAATCCCAGAATTTTTACTCTATTTCACTTTGAATACCTTTTATCTCTACCCGACTTTCTAAGCCTGGGGTTCAAAATACTTTAACTAAAATATTTCTCAGCAAATCCAATCTGAATATTTTCCTAGGGCCTTCCAGGTACTTAGCCTGAGAGTGCTTGAACAAATCCTGAGAACAAATTGAAAGCTAGACATATTATTTGTATTAAGTCATTAATAACTTCATGAAGAGAGTTCAAGATTGTAAATGTTATTCCAGGTTCAACACTTTTGAATGGAAATATCAATCCTCAGTGCATCCTCAGCAGTAATAGCTCTGAGGGAATATGAATCCCATGTTCACCATGGGAGCCATTGTTCCAGGAGAGCTGGTGCTGACAGTTTGGCTGAGTGTCAATTTTTTCCTGAATCCATTTTTTTTTTTGGTGAGGCAAAGTTGGTTAGAGATGTAATTTGTAGTGGAAATTTTTT
>JAQZBX010062970.1:0-16780 GCA_029593785.1 Cabassous unicinctus
ATCTTTAGGAGGATATTCTCATCTAAAAATATTTCTATCAGTCTTCTTCATTTCAGTTTTACACATAGTGCACAAGGCTGAGCCAAGGTTTTTTCTCAAGTTTATTTATGAAATCATATAAATAAAAGCTAGATAAAAGCTAGATAGAGCTCACTTTCTTAACCTGGAAAGGTTCCAGGGATCATCTTTTTTCAAGTGAATCACTGACCATAAATATCATATGAAGATTATGCAGTGACCCATTTGCTGCCAAATGTACACTTACATGAATTCTTTTTTTTTTTTTAATTAAAAAATTTTTAAAGTAGCTTTAGATTACATAAATGTTACATAAAAAATTTAAGGGATTCCCATATACTGTGCTGCCTTCCCCTCCCACACTCCCACACCAACAACATCCCTTGTTAGTGTGGTACATTGTTACAGTTGATACATTGTTAAGAGTTGTTATTAGCATTGCTACTAACCGTGGATTACGTGAATTACAGTTTACTTTATAGTTTACACTCTGACACAGTTTTGTAGGTTATGACAAAATATACAATGACCTGTATCTGTCACTATTTTCCTTGATCAGTAATGAGCAACTAAGTTTATCTAGAAATTTTGGCAGCCAAAATATTGTACAAAAGTAAAGTTAATATTCTGCCTACAAATGAGGACTAATTGTTTGTACTAAGAAAACAGTAGTCAGTAATAAGAAACATGTGGTCAGTAAAGAAACATTATTGAGTTTATTGATAGTGAAAACTTAGTTGCTTGCTGAGCATGTTACTTGAGTAATTTAAAAAATATTCAAAGATTATGAAGAAACTTAACAGTGGAGTGTATCTTCCTACCTCTAATATTTTAACTTTTATTTTTTTTAAACAAATTTTTAACAATAGCTAACTTTTCACAGTAATGTGGAAAATTAACAGTGTAATGTGAAATTAGATTTTAACAGGACCATCTCATTAAAATGTAGTAAATTAAAAAAAAAATTAAAAAAAAAGAATTTTTGTATCTATGTTCATTAGAGATATTTTTCTATAATTTTCTTGTAGTTTCTTAATCTTCCTTTGCTATTAGGGTGATATCTTCATAAAATATGTTGGATAATTTTCGCTCCCTTTCAATTTTTTGTAAGACATTAACAGGACTGGTATTAATTCTTCTTGAAAGCTTTGATGGAATTCACCTGTGAGGCCATTTGGCCCTGGACATTTCTTTGTTGGGAGACTTTTGATGATTGATTCAATCTCTTTGCTTGTGATTGGTTTCTTGATTTCCTGTATTTCTTGTAGAGTTAATGTAACTTGTTTGTGCATTTCTAGGATTTTGACCATTTCACCAGGTTTTCTAATTTGTTGGCATACAGTTTCTCATAATATCCTCTTATGATCCTTTTCATTTCTGTGCGGTCACTAAAAAGTACCCCCTGTATTTCTGATTTTATTTATTTTCATCTTCTCTCTTTTTTTATTTGTTAATCTTGCTAAGGGTTTGTCTATTTTATTGATCTTCTCAAAGAACTAACATTTTGTTTTATTGATTTTCTCAATTTTTTATTCTTAATTTCATTTATTCCTGCTCTATTCTTTGTTATTTCCTTATTTCTTCTTTCCTTGGGATTGGTTTGCTGTTCTTTTTCCAGTTTCTTCTGTTGTTCTGCATCTCTTATCATTTTTTGCATTTAATGTCTGTGCTGGATGAGCAGATGTAGATCAATTGGCTGAGCACCTTTTTACCATATAAAATGTCCTGGAACCAAACCTAATATCTCCTTTAAAAAGTTAAAAATAAATAAAATCTGTGTTGTGTTTATTTATTTCTCCCCCCTCATGTTCGTGCTCTCTGTCTGCTCTCTGTGTTGGTTTGTGGTGTGCTCTTTGTGCCTACTCATCTGAGAACTGAACCCAGGGCCTCCAAAGTGGGATGGAGACACACAACTGCTTGAGCTACCTCCACTCTCTGCTTATTGTCTCTCATTGTGTTTCTTCATTGATCTCCTTGTTGCATCATCTTGTTACAGCAGCTAAACTTGCCAGCCCACTGTGTCAGCTCATTGTCTTGCTTGTTTTCTTTTGGATGTGCCAGGAACAGAACCCAGGATGCTCCATGAGTTAGGTGGGCATGTAACTGCTTGAGCCACATCCACTTCCCAGGCTGTCTTATGATGGAGGAGTTTATTAATATCCAATATTAATACTGTAAATGCATTACTTCATCCATTTCATCCTTTGGCTTTCTTATGTCATATCTTATTTTTGTCCATTTTTTCCTTTTGCTTACCCTTTCTGGTAGTCCTCATTTCTACACTCTCCTCCAAGCCATTCTCTCTTGTCTTTTCTTTTCTAGCTGCAGGACTCCCTTTAGTGTTTCCCACAGAGCTGAATACTTGTTTATGAATTTTCTTAGTTTCTGTTTACCTGTCAATATTTTAAGCTCACTGTTTTGTCACATAAAGAAATCTGGCTGTAAGTTTTTCTTTTTCACTATATAATTACATCATACCACTGCCTTCTTGCCTCCTTGGTTCCTGGAGGGAAATCTGTACTAAGTTTTATTGGATGTCCCTTGTATGTGATGTTTTGCTTTTCCCTTTCTGCTTTCAGAATTTTCTTTTTATCTTTGGCATTTGGCATTCTGCATTTTATGTGTCTTGTTGCAGGTCTATTTGTACTTATTCTAATTGGAGTAGACTGTGCTTCCTGGACATATATATTCACATCCTTCATGAGAGTTTGGAAATTTTTGGCCATTATTTCCCCAAATATTCTTTCTACCCCTTTTTTTTTCCTTCTCATCTCCTTCTGGAACTCCTATAACATGTACGTTGCTGCACTTCATGTTATCATTCAACTTCCTGAGCCCCTGCTCAATTTTTTCCATTCTTTTTTCTCTGTTTTCCTTTCTCTTCAATTTCAGTTGTTCTTTACTCTACTTTGCTGGTTCTTTCTTCCATTATTTAAAATCTGCTGTTGTGTGCCTCTATTTTATTGTTAATCTCACTCATTGAGTCATTCATTCCCATAAACTCTGTTATTTTTCTAAACAAAATTTCAAATTTCCTTTCTGGTCTTTCAGAGTCTTCTTTAAGTTTTTTATTTCTTTAGCCATATTGTCTTTAATGTCCATAATTTGATTTGAGAGATTTGTATGAACTTCATTAATTAGCTCTTTCAAGTCCTGTGTCCCATCTGGAGCTTTGATTTGTTTCTTTGCCTGACTCATATCTTCTTTTATCTTTGTATGGCTTGTAATTTTTTTGCTGATGTCTAGGCTTCTGATTATGATGCTGAGTTTACTCTGATGTTCAGTTCTCTCTTGCCTGTGGATCTGCTGTTAAGTGGCTGTGTGCTACCACTGTTATTTGACCCAGTTTAACTTGTTCTAGATATTTAGGATTGTCCCTGTTTAACTGCTCAAACAAGGGCTAAGGACCTATTAATGGGGTGCAGGTCAGTTTCCAAGGGACTTAGAGAGGGTGGCAGTAAAGGCATCTGCTTGCCTCATTTATTTACTATTGTTCTTCTTCATGAATTTTTCTAGTTTGGCTAGCAGATGTTGTTCTTTGGCAGACATCTCTGTTCAGACCTCAGATGCAAGTGTAGAGTGCATTTAATAAAGCTCTTCAGGTTGGTTGATGGTGCAGAAGTAATGTCCTCAGTGCTGGCCAAGCCTCACAAGCAAACTTTTTCAGAGACTGTTCTCCATCCTTGGCTGGCCACACCCTCCCACCCTCTGCTTCTTCAGCAATCAGTCTGGGCAGTAGGGAAGGTGACTGAGGAGGCAAATTATCTTTAGCTCCTTGTGTATCTCAGGGCAAACAATTTCATGGCCCCACCCAGCCTGGAAGTTTGCAACCCCTCTAATGCAGCAGACCAAGTTTGTGTGCCAAAATCTGAATGTGCTGTAGGTGGTGTCCCTCCTTCTTTTCTTTCTGGGGAAAGAGGACCCCTGCAACCCCCAGTCCACAGCCATTGCAATCCACAGTTGCTGTAATCCACAGACTGTTATGTGGGGGCACAGGTGCTTGCTGCTGCTTTTGTAGATCTACTGACAGGATTTTTCAGCCAGCTGACCTTCTTTCCTTCACCTCTCTCTCTTCTGGTTGGTGTCTCACCTTCTCCTGGTGTCCTGAGCCCAGATTAGCCTTCCAAGCAGTCTCCACCTGTCCTCTAGCTACTTTTTTTCTGGCAGAAAATCGATCCCTCCACCTCTCCAATCCTCCAATTTCCTGGAAGTCCTATAGTATTCGCTTATAAACATTTTCATTTCTGCAATGTTAATAGTGACATCACCATTTTCCATTCTGATTTTAGTTATTTGCTCCTTTTCTATTTGTTGTTTGTCAGTCTAGCTTAAGGATTGTTGATTTTCTTCAAAGAATCAGCTTTTCATTTTGCTTGTTCCCTCAATTGTTTCCTATTTTCTATTTTTTCTCCACTCTAGTTTTAATCATTTCCTTCCTTCTGCTGAATTTGGATTTATTTTGCTCTTCTTTTCCTACTTCTTCAGGAAAAAATATTAGGTTATTAATTTGAGTTCTTTCTTCTTTTTTTAGTATGCATATCAAATCTCTAAATTTCCCTCTGATCACTGGTTTCATTACATACTATAGGTTTTTGTATGCTGAGTTCATTTTTATCTAGCTCTAAGTATTTTCTAATTCTCCTTGTAATTTAATCTTCATCTCATTGTTTGCTTAAGAGTATGCTGTTTAATTTCCATGTATTTGCGAGTTTTCCAGTTTTCCTTTTTGTATCAATTTCTAGCTCCATTGCATTTCAGTCAGAGGAATTACTCTGTGTGATTTAAAATTTAATAAATTTATTGAGACTTTTCTCATGCCCCATCATATGATCTATCCTGGAGAAAGATCCAGGTGCATTTGGAAAGAATGTTTTTTCTACTGTTGTTGGATGAAGTTTCTCATATATTATCTTACATATAATTGAAAGGTAGTATACTTTGTGTCTTCTTTTAACTTGTCAATCTTCTATCTAGACATTCTATTCAGTATTTAAAATTCCATAATGGAATCTCCAAATGTTGTTACAGATCTATTTCTTCCATCAATGCTGTCCATGTTTGTTTCATATATTTTGGGACCTTTTTGTTAGGTGTACACATGTTTATAATTGTTAAATCTTCTTGTTAAATTGAACATTTTTAAAATTGTATAATGTAATTCCCATGGTAAGCATAAAGAGAATATCTAAAAATCTACCCAAAAGGAATTGAGAAGTGATTCATAATGGCTCAATATTAAAGGTCATATAAACAAAATGGAAAACAAATAATGGAGAAAATGAGGGACAAAAAAAGTATAAGACATATAAAACAATTAACGAAATAGTAGCAGTAAGTCTTGCCTTAATTAAATTTACAGTAAATAGACTCAATTTCATTTTAGTATGCCAGGGTTCTATGATAAATACCACACATTGATTTGGCTTAAACAATGTGAATTTATTGTTTCACAGTTTTAGAGAATAGAAGATTTGTTTCTTCTTGGGTAGCTTTCTGGTGCTAGCTTGCCAGAATCCTTGGGGATTCTTGACATGTATCCAAGCCTCACTTCTCATGACAATGTCCTCTCCTTTCTCCTCTGGGTTCTTGCTAGCTTCCAGCTTCTCTCCATGGCATTCTTCATTTGAGACCTCCAGTAATCTGAATTAAGATCCACCCTCATTTATGTAGGCCTTTCCTCAACAAAAAATAATATCTTTATAAGTTCTCACTTGCAATGGGTTCACACCTAAGGTATACAGTTTAAGATTAATAACATGTCTAAATTGGGGTAGATAATTCAGCTGACCACTCTCTCCAATCAAAAGGAAGAGATTGGCACAATGGATAAAAGAATATGCCCCATAAAATCAACTTCTGTCGGTTAATGTTTTGTCAGTAGAATGAAGCAATCCAATCACATCTTCAGGTTCCACTTCTAATTCAAGTTTTCTTGCTATTTTTGCCAAATCTGCAGTTATTTCCGCCACTGAAATCTTGAAGCCCTCAAAAACATTTATGAGGTTTGGAATCAACTTCTTCCAAACCCCTGTTAATATTTATACTTTTACCTCCTCCCATTAAACACAAATCTTTTTTTTTTTTAAATGAATCTATAATGGTGAATATTTTCTAAAAGTTTTTCAACTTACTTTGTCCAGGTCCATCAGAAGAATCACTGTCTCTGGCAGCATGTTGTGTTAACAGGTATGAAAACATTAATCTCAATGTACACCTTCATCAGAGTTCTTGGAAGACAAGGATCATTGTCAATGAGCAGTAATACAGTATAGGGAGATCCTGGAAATGGACCTTCCTCATTCAGTAGACTCTTTTTCTGGAATGCAATAAGAATAGGGAACTTGGCCAGACTTTGAACATCTGCCTTGCAGGCCTATAGCATTGCTTGGGGAGTGAGAGGAAAAAAGAGACCAGCCAATAAGTACCTTGTTTGCTCAGGAAATGGTACACATTGTGCAAATTAGCAAGGAAACTGTTGGCAGGGCTAGGACATTTTTGTATCCATGGTAACATGCTCTGTTGTCTAGTTTCTGTTACTGATTAGCAAGATCCCTGGACTTGACTATCCAGAGCAGGAAATCCAAGCCAGTTTTTCTAGAATTGGGACAGGCTGTGTGGGATCCTAAAGCCCTGCTATAGAGCATTCCTGCCACTGGGGCTAGGACCCAGCTAATAGCCTTGAGCATCTCACTCAGCAAAGTTATGTAAACAGAATCAACTGGACCACTCCACCACTTTGCCCCATCTCTACATCTTCCCTCACTTCTTACATGCTCAACCTTACTCTCACATTTACCCTAACCAATAAAAATGGATTTGTGCTCACATTAACCTGTCCCCTTGCTAGCTTATGTGGACACAGCTTGAACCATGATTGACCCAGGAAACTCTGGAGCCCCAGGATGGTCCTGCCAGGCAGTAGCTCCAGTCCTCTGGATTTGGAGCATCCCAAAATGCCCAGTTGTCTCATCCTGGAGAAGTGGATAAATGCCAGTATTGAAAGATAGGTATTACCTTGGTTCCATAGGTAAATAGTAGCATGGAACACTTTCAGAAGACTCACTGTATGTCCACCAACATCTAGACACTTTACAGATATTCTGTCATTTAATCTTCACGATAAAATGATGAATTTGATAATATGATTATCACCATTTTAGCAGAGGTTGTAGACTAAATCTTTCTGTTACAGTCATGCATTCAATTCTTGAAGAGGCAGAAGCAATTCACACCTAAGTCCCCAGATCTCATGATCTTTCCCAGCAGACACCAAGAGAATGGACAGGAGAGCTTAGGAGATGCCACAGGAATTTTGGGACAAGGGGTCAGGTGATAAAGCTGGAGCAGGAAAGGTAGATTTCAGGTGATCTAGGTCCCCTTACACCTAGGAAGGTCTGCCAGATTTCCCATAGACCCTGGGCCTACCCAAGTGACTGGTAATGAGAGTACTGCAAGATCAGAACTGTCTAGAAGCAAAGGACCACAGCACCCCAGGTGGATGAATAAGCTGAAGGAGGCCCCCACACACCACCCTGGTCGTCTTATTTTTGGCACTACCCTGATAATAAAGATTCTTTCATACATTTCTTGAATATGTATATATTCCACAATAAATAATGTACTTTTATAAGTTCTTTAGCTTTTTTTCAATATATCAAGATATTTATTTTTATAGGCCTCTTTATATTCTCAAAATTATATGTGAGAATCAAACTTTTTAGACAAGCACCACTTAAAACAACAAAAAAGTAATGTTTCTGGACAGTGGCAAGTGGGTTGCTTTCGGCACTTAGAAGAATGACAGAAATACAGGAAAGAATCTCTTTTCCTTAAATGCATCTACATGACTTAATTAGAGAGTAAAATTGCGTTAAAGGTATATAAATACATGTTGGCCTGTATCCAAATTAACCAAGGTGTGTTTTTTGGAGTATGTGATTGATGAAGTTAAGGACTTTATGGAAAAATAGAAAACCATCAAAGTCCTGAGTTCCTCAGTTTAGTAACCATACTCCAAGTAAAAATATCAATACATTAGCTTTAACATATACTTGGGTGGTGGGGGAACACATATCCTTAATTTATAAGTTAATTATGAAGCTCAAAGTACTTAATTAATCTTAATTGCAGGGAAGGTCAGGTTACTGTGCATATGGAATTTCTCTGTGTTATATTCCATAAGTAATGGTCAAAGGTCTGCTTGTTTCACCTTATTATCACAGAGTTTTATTTTTGTGAAATTAATTCATGAGGTAGACATACAATAAAGAAATACATGAACAAACTGTTAAATGCACACTGACAAATTCAATGAGTGACCTGAAGGAAGTAGAGTCATAATTAAACCAATGAGGAGGAAAAAGTGAAGGCTAATGGGGTAAAATTCAGAGAATGGATATCTGAGCAATTGTCATTAATATGAGAATGTAGGAAAATGAGTGTGTGGTAAGAATGTGTGTGGAGAGATTAGAGTAGTAATGGAAGTTGACAATAATGCTCAATGTACAGATAACATCAATGCTCCTTTGTGTTTGTGTGCTTCTTAGAGGGTGTATCAAAGATTAATCTCCAGATTTCTGAAGATCTATTTAACTACTATTGGGGACTTGAGAAGATTATTCTTTACTTGTGGTGTGAAAATTAATTGCTTCAGTTTGAGATACATTTCTGTTTACAGGTCTGTAACACACACAAGCAAAGTTTAAAGCTTAGAAATAAAATCCAGGCAATAGTTTTGAACACAGCACAGAAGAAGCCGGGCAAATATGGAAGTAATTATAGAAATGCATAAGATTTCCAAGACATTATGTAGCATTTAGTTTTGAGATGCTTCAATAGTACTGCTTTAAAATTTCTTGATGAGGGCATTGGGAAGGAGTGATTAGAATAATTTGAAGACAGTCAAGAGCCTCAGATTTTTTAAAAATCCTAATAAAAATAAAGTTCCACCAAAGAATTCATGATCCAATTCTAATTTCATTCCAAGTAAAAGGCTCATTGGATTTAATTTTAAGGAGATCCCTGGTGATCTTAATCATATTTATTTATGATGAAATCTTGTTACATTAAAAATTAACAGGGTGAGGTGATGTGAGAATATGGTAACTAGATATAGATGGCTATGTATTCTTAATTGTAAAGAGGATAAAAATGGAGCAGGAGCTGGGAGAACATAGTTTCAGAGGTGGTTTGGGTTTCAGGATGGAAGATAATGTGTTTAAATCATGAAAGATGGATGGAAAATATATGGAGATGGTGCTGGTGAAAGAGATTTAGTATATATTCCATAATTCAACTTTACCAAGAATGTAAAAAAAAAAGGGATTCATTTAGAGAAATTGGATAGTCATGGGGTAGAGATGATTCTTTTTCTTTTCTTTTATTAATTTTTAAATTTTTTATAAAGATACTAAGATGACAGAAATGCCACACAAAAAAACACAGGGATTCCCACACACCCCACCTCCCACACTGACCACAACCTCCCACACAAACATCCTTAATTAGTGTGGCACACCAGCTGTAAATGACAAACACACCCAGGGGCCCTGCCACCAAGCTTGGACCATAGCTTACACTGCAGACCACACCCTCTTTCCCACACAGTTCTGCATGCCCTATAATGATACAAAATGGCTTATATATCTCACTGCAATGCCACCCAGGCCAATCCCTGAGTCCCCAAATAGCCCCTGCATTACAACTACCCCTACCCTTGCCCCCAGAGCCTCCAATGGCCACTGATTCCACACCAATGCCCCAACATCTTCAATTACTTGAGTCATAATATGCCTATAGCAGAATACCAGTAAGTTCACTCTAGTCCATAGCTCCTCCCCCATCCTGAGGCATATGGGATGGTGTTGTCCACACAATCCCCAACAGAGAAGCTCAATATCCCAAGGGGAAGATAGATGGGACTATCCCACACACAGCTGCAGACCCCTTCAACTCCCTGGGATGGCTGTTGTCCATCATCTCCCTGCCAGTTGTCCTGGGTGAGTCCAATGAGCTTCAGAGTAGGAACTGCTTCTCCACTGAAGCTTGGGACCAGCTGGCACATGGACAGCCCAAAGACTCAAGTCTTGGACATACACCTACAATCACCAGGACCAAGTAAAGGTTTGAATAGAAGGGACAGATGACCCATGTGCAGGGAAGACACAGTTGAGCCCAACTCTGTCACTCCCAGGAGCACAAACTCCAAACCAGGGCCCACTGGAAAGGCACCGACCTCAAGAGCCATCCAAACAACATAGGACCCCAGTGTCTCCAGAACCCTCAGGAACCCCACCATTCAGGGTGACATCATCCCTAGAATTCGACAAGACCCCACTGAGACGTGTGAAAACACCAACTCTGGGATGACCACCTCACCCATCTTGAAGTCTCTCAGCCATGTAACATTTGTCTTTAACTTTTCCACATTTTATTCTCGGTCTTTGAAGAAGCGTTTATTTCTCCACTTAGTCTTTCCAGTGTTTGCCTCATGTGTTTTGAGGTGCCCTGCTTAGGTGCATAAATGTTTATAATTGTTCTTTCTGTGTGAAAGATTACCCCTTTTACTAATATATAGTGTCCATCTTTGTCTCTTACAATAGTTTTGCATTTAAAGTCTACTTTGTCCAATATTATCATAGCTACTCCCACCCTTTTATGGTTGTTTTTTATTGTAAAATTGTTTTCCAGCCATTCATTTTCAAGATCCTTTAATCCTTGGTTCTAAGGTGGCTTGCTCGTAAACAACATATAAATGGGTGATATTTCCTTATCCAGTCTGCCAATCTGTGTCTCTTGACTGGTGAGCTTAATCCATTAATATTTAGTGTTATTACTCTCAAGGAATTTCTTACATCAGCCATATTTTCTTTCAGTTTATGTATGTCATATGTTGTTTTTATTTCTCCTTTTGTCTTTTTAGTTGTTCTTACACTCTCCTCCAACTCTCTCTCTCTTGTTTTTTCCTTTCAATCCATAGAACTTCCTTTAGTATTTCTTGAAGTGCAGGTCTCTTATTGGCATACTCTCTTAATTTTTCTTTATCTGTGAATATTTTGAACTTTCTATCATTTTTGAATGCCAGCTTTGCTAGATAAAGAATTCATGGGTGGAAGATTTTCTTTCAGTTCCTTGACTATGTCATACCACTGTCTTCTTGCCTCCATGTTTTCAGATAAGAAATCATCACTTAATCTTATTGAGCTTCCTTTATATGTGATGGTTCTCTTTTCTCTTGCTGCCTTGAGTATTTTCTCTTTTTCTTGAGCATTAGACATTTTGACAAGTGTATGTCTTTGAGTGGGCCTGTTGTGATTTTTAGTGTTTGGGATGTGCTGTGCTTCCTGGAAATGTATGTCCAGCTTCCTCAATTGGGTTGGAAAATTTTCAGCCATTATTTCCTTCAACACTCCTTCTGTTCCCTTTCCCTTCTCTTCTTCCTCTGGAATGCCTATAATGCATATTTTTGCATGTTTTGTGTTGTTATTTATATCCTTAAGTCCCTGCTGGAATTTTTTCTGTCTTTTTATTTATCTGTCCTACTATTTCTTTGATTTCAGATGTACTATCTTCTACATCACTAATTCTTTCTTCTTCTTGTTTAAATCTGCTGTTATGTGATTCCAGTATCTTTTTGATTTCTTGGATTGTGCCATTCATCACCATCATATCTGTTATCTTTTTATGTATGTTTACAATTTCTTCATTCTGTTCTCCCAGTGTCTTCTTAATATCCTTAATCTCTTCCTTCACTTCTTTAAGTTGGTTCATGATATTTGTTTGTACAGCTTTGATTAGTTCTTTGATGTTACACATCTCTTCCAGATTTTTAGTTTATTCTTTGGACTGGTCCATGTCTTACTGTTTCATGCATGGTTTGTAATTTTTAGTTGTCCTCTGGCCATCATTTATCTTGATTGGTTTATTCACTTGATTAGCTTCTCTTTCTGCTCTAGAGTTTTGTTTATCTACTCATTTTCTGTGTGCGTTGTTTTCTCTTTGGCACTTTGTTTTTCTTGTTCTATTTCTTTGCTGTTTTCTATGTTCCCTTGAAGGAAAAAGATTAGGACCAGGGAAATCAAAAGAGGTAAGAAAAGGAAAAGGGTAATAGTAGTAATAATAAAAGTTAGAAGAAGGGCCATATAAGACTTAGTAAAATGAATATTTAACTCATGTAAACAGTGTAGTGTAATAGGAATAAAAATGTATAGTACCTTCAATGAAATGGGAAACTGAACAGAGAAAAATATATAGAATGGCTTAAAGGGCCAGAATGATGAGGAGAGAGAGGAAGAGAAAAGAAAGGACAGAAAGAAAAACAGTTAATTAAAAAAAGGAAACAGAATAAACACGATAGAAATTGAAACCAGGAAAGTTGAGAACTGATAAAAAATGGTGGAATGTAAGAACCACAACAGAAAGCAGGAGATAGAAAGATGAAGGAAGGAAAATAGATAGCATTGGTAGACAAAATTGGTAGACACAGAAAATAGGAAATCAAGGAAGAAGTAAAAGAGCAAAGAAGAAACAAGCTAGCTGCAACTAATTTTAAAAAGGGTGGGGGAGGAAAGAGGAAAGAAATACAGGAAACAAAACAAAAGAAAACAAAAAACAACAACAACAACAACAGAAAACAAACACACTAGCAAGCTGTCAAACAAAGCTAAGGAAGAACAGCGTTGCTTTTCAGGCCCTTGTGAAGCCTCTCAGGGTGCCTGTGTTCATCAATCAAATGTCCTGCAGGCTTCTTTCTGCAGGTTTTAGGGTGGATTTTAGTCAGGAAACTAAGATAATTTTTTAAAGTAACTTTCTTTTTTTTGGAAAAATAAGGAACCCATAAGAAGCTAGTACAAAAATAATGTCTATGTTTTCCCTGTCTTATGGTTCAGCTGAATATTAGGTATCCCAGTGGATCACTACTCGTAGAGGAGTTGGGAATTGTACTAAGGACCTCATATATTGAAGGAAGAAATTCCTCCACTGAGATACCTTTCTAATTGGGTCAGTTAGCTCTTCAGAGACTTATTCAGTCACTTTCTGCTGGGCAGGTGTTACTCTCTTAGGGCAGCAGATGTCAGCAGGCTGTAAGAGAAGATCCCCCTCCTCCTCTCCTGTTCTGTTTGGTTTCCTTTTTAATTCAAATGGGGCCCTGGTGACTGAGTACACCACTGCACAAAATGATTTTCAATCCTCTTTTAGACCACTCCCTCCTTCCAGGGGACCCCAAACAGGCTCTTGGAAACTTATTATGTGCTTCCCACTGCCTGACTCCCTTAGAGAAGTTGAAATTCTGAAAGTCCTCAGTGCATAACTATTAAATTGGCTGTCTCCACCCTCTCTCAGGCCAAGCCTCTGTATCCCAATGTGGTTATGTAAATCAGGCTGCCTCAGTAGATCCACCTTTCCCCTCAGCCTGGTGCGACTTCAAGATGACTGGTGTGTTCCCCAAAGCTTAAAGGGGGTCCAGGCAACCAAACCCACAAAAAGGAAACCTCTCTCTGTGTGTTGCCAGAAACTACCCTCTCTCAAAGAATGCTCCCTCTCACTGGGTGGCCCAGAGCAGTCAGACTCACCCTTGCCCCTTGCCCTGAGGGTGAGTCTCAGCCATCACTGATTTCCAGACATAGGGCTAAAAACTCATGGTTTTATCTTGAGCATTCTATCTCCCTGTCCAGCTCCCTCCAGATCAATACCCCAAAAGCTCCTGCTCCATGGATTTTCAGAACAGCTTACCTGGGTAAGATTCTGTCCCCACTCATATCTCTTTTGCAAGAGAGATGGTGAGTGCCCACTCAAACTAACACCATCTTGCCTCCTATCCCCCATAAACGTTTTTATGGTCTAGAGATGATTCTTAAGCTTAATTTTACTTTTCACAGAAGAGGAAAAGTAACAGAAGGTTATGAATATATGAGTATTTGTAGATTTCATAATTAAGATTACTCACCAGATTTTTTGAGGAACTACTATCTACTATTGGAGACTTGATTATTGTTTAGTTGTGGGGTGAAAATTAATTGCCACAGTTTGAGATAGTTTTCCAAATCAATTAATTCCTCTGTGTAGTAGAAGACAATCTCATCTATTAAAAGTGAAGTGAGGCAGTGCCATCCTCCACCTTGCTGTGCACTGCTGGCCTGGGTTGGAGGTTATGGGCAGTGGCCAAGGTGCATGACCTCCCTGCCCCTACACAGGTTCATGCTCTTGCATTGGGTCTGAGGCAGTGGTGGCAGTAGCTGAGGCTATGTGGGGAAATGGCTTGAGCATGCGGTTGCAGTGATGGACAGAGCATGGTGGTTGCAAGGGCAGGAGATATTGCTTGAGCTCTGGTGATGTCCCTGGTGGAGACACTGCTGCTCATCTCCTCCCAGACATTTCTCCTTCCAGGATCTCCATACATCTTAGAAGTATTTGAAAAGAGTGATGAAGATGGGCATGAAGCCTCTGTTTTACAGCTGCATGTGTAGGGAAGCAAATTCTTACCTAACTTGATGTGTTTAAATTTTTTTAAATTTGCAAATAAGCATATTATGTCTCTACTGATGGAGTCTTCTGACATGGAACTTTTATATGAGGACCCTGACACGGGAAACAAACCTCAATGTGCAGAGTAAGAAAAGAGAAAAACTCAGAACAAAAGTTGTCTAAAATGGCTCACAAGATTTTGGAGAACATTAATGCAGTTGTCAAAGGCTTGAAGCATCTCTTTCAACACCACCATAGGAGGTCATCAGTGTCTCCACACGATGTGCAGCAAATTGAGGCAGAGCCAGAACCTAAATGCATCTGGAAAGCCAGAACAGATGTGCTGAGATTGATGGTGTCTCCACCCACCCCACAGTTCTGAATAGACTGTGGCAGCACACCTGAGTGCTACCCAAGATGAAGAGAGGGACTAACTTGCACTGTAGGTGCGGGCTAGCCAGAGGCTTCAAAAAGAAGCCCTCAAATCAACAGGAGGTGGCAACTATGATGCAGTAAGGTTAGCCTAGGTCTTCATTCAGTAAAGATGTTCCTATAAGCTCAGCTGTGATTGAAATAGTTTATGCTGCTGCTGCATGTCTACCAGGAGAGGAGGCAACTGCAGAGCAGATTGAGTGGGTGGAAGTAAGCAGCTTTGCACAGACTTCCAGTACAGTGGCCTCTAACACTGATGGAAGCATCCACATGGACTATCTGGATGGAACACCAGACCCTCAATGCACAAAGGCTGCTATTGCTTACCTGCAGCAGAAGATACTTAAGCTCACAGAACAGATCAAAATCGTGCAAATAGCCAGGGATTACAACATTGCCGAGTATTTGAAGCTTTCCAGCAGTGCAGACAAGCAACAGACATGCTGCATCAAGCAGGTCTTTGAGAAGAAGAAAAAGAAATCTTCCCAAACCATCCTCCAGCTACAAAAGAAGTTAGAACACTATCACTGGGAGATCTGGGAGGGAGAACAGAATAGGGTCCTACACCAAAGTCTGAAGGATGTGCAGTGGACTATGTCAAGTGTGGACTCTCCAATTTCTCTCATGCTACCCATTCTGCAGCAAGGACTGTAGTCTCAAAGTCCAGAGAGATTGCCTCATTGATTCAGAATAAATTTGGCAGTGTAGAAAACATCTCTAATCTGAAGGACTCTTTAGAGGAAGGACAAGTGGAGCATAGGGGGAAGACTTTGGGTGTGATTTTTAAACTTTCAATAGAGCCAAAAATATGGTAGTGAGGAAGATTGTTCTGGTAATACATCAGGCTCAGTGGGAACCAACAGCACCACTGGGGGCATCACTGAAGGAGATTCCAGATCCAAAACAAACACCCTGGATATGGAGAACTCAAGATATGATGCACTATTACATGAGTTCCAAGAGATCCAGGAAACAGAGAAATCCTTTGATACCCTCAAGGAACATTATCAGAGGGATTATTCCTTAACTATGCAGATCTTACTGGAGGTGTGATATAGGTATGAATGATTAGAAGGACAGCTAAATGACTCAACAGAGCTCCACCACAATGAAATCTTGAACTTGAAGCAAGAATTGGTGAGCATGGAAGAGAAAATTCCCTTTCAGCCCTGTGAACATGCTGTAACATCCAGGAGGCCCTGGAGGTGTGACACATCCACATCTCCATGATGGAGATACAGCAGCAGGTGGTGCAGCTGGAGGACATGAGAAATCTACTGTTTGGAAACTTCTGGGCAAACTCATCAACACTCTTTTGGCCATCATGGTGATCCTTTTGGTCTTTGTCTATGCAAGTGCCAATTGCAAGGTTGCATTCATGAAGACTTACAACAGGATGTTCACCATTTTATTCCTCATGGTTTTCATTGCCTGTCTCTGGAAGCACTGGGATACCAACTTTACCTATGTGGAACATTTCTTTTCATCCCCGAGATGATGCTGGCAAAAGAAGGGAGCTGATCCCCTACCCTCTGGTGAGTGTATGCAGCAAATAATTAGACAACTTAACTACTCCAAAGTTTTCTACAACTACAAAAAGTTGAGTGAATCTGCTTACATTTAAAATAATGGTTTATTCTTCAAGAGATGCAATTGCAAGAGTAATTCTTAGATTTTATCCAAGAAGATTTTTGGGCAAAAATCTTGGATCATTTTTATGTAGCATGATTTTCCTTGGGATACAAATCTTAAAACAGTCATTTAATATAAATCAACAGTCTCAAGCACACGGAAGGGCATTCTAAATTGTGTCTTGAATGACTGCACTAAACCCACTGAAAAGATGAAAAAACCTGATTAGGGAAAA
>JAQZBX010062971.1:0-16780 GCA_029593785.1 Cabassous unicinctus
TGGGCATATCATTTGCAGTACATTGATTTTAGTAACCAAAATCTGGATTGGAGGGCTGCTGCAAGTGACAAAACTCAATTCTAAGTCGGTCAGGGGAAAGAAAATATTTTGATGGCTCCTGTAAGGAATTCAGCAAGCAAAACACAGGCCTCTGTGTTGACCAGCACTCAAGTCAGATTGCTCTTCCCTGCATCTCTCTGCTTCTTGGCTCCTTTCTCTCTGGGGTAAAATGTTTTTTCATCCATAGGGAGAAACACATCCAGTGATGGATGTGGCATTAATCCCTTACAACCGAAGCCAAAAAAAGGAAATTGACTCTGATTCTTTATTACAATTTGGAGAAGTACAGGGGAGAATCTATAGATCTTGCTTGGGTAAGTTGACCCTGCCTGGATAAAATGCTTACATCCAGAGGAGAGGTATGGATCCATTTTGATTAGGTGGCCTCCTGAAATCATATAAGGAAACAGGCTTAAAGTTAAGGTGAACATAGTCTTTTTCTGCCCTGAAACACTTTGGAAAATGAAAAGATGCACTACTAATAGTTATACTGGGAAAATTGATATGTAAACTGTACTGTGCTAACTATGCTGGTAAGGGATCTAAGGTCTTAGAATAAATGGGGCACTATCCTCTGGGAGCTTGATTTCCAGGGGCTTGGAATTTCTGGAATCAGTTTCTGTTTTCTTTGTGCCCAACAATTTGGTCTTCAGCTTATTTCACTCATCTAACATTTTGCTATAAGCTGCAAAGAGAAGCCAAGCTGCATTCTCCGAGTTTACTTTGGAAAGTTATTCAGCTAAATGTCGAGTCACCATTTTCAAATTCAGCCTTCCATATTGCATCAAGAGTCAATCTTGCTAAGTTCTGTACAACTTTGAAACACAGATCACCTTTCCTCTAGTTTCCAATAATAGTTTCATCATTTACTTCCAAGGCATCATAAAAAGTCTTTTTAGCATTCATATTCCTATCAACAGTCTCTTCAAAGAAATTTAGGCTTTTTCCATAAGCCATCTCAAAATTCCTCCATAAAATACCCCTTACCCATTTATATAATTGTTCCAGCATTTTGGTAATTACTAAAGCATGATCCCACTCTCTGGTACCAAATTCTGTATTAGTCAGCCAAAGGGGTGCTGATACAAAATACCAGAAATCTGTTGAGTTTTATAAAGAATATTTATTTGGGGTTGAAGCTTACATTTACCAGGCCATAAAGCATAAGTTACTTCCCTTACCAAAATCTGTTGCCATGTGTTGTAGCAGGATGACTGCCTACATTCAGCCATCTTCTTCTTAAGGCTCCATGGGCCTAGCTTCTTCCAATATCAGCTGTAGGTTCGGATAAGTCTTGTCTCTCTCCCAGGGCTTGTTTCTCTCCAGGCTCAGCTGTTCTGGTTTCTCCCATGTGTTTACTTTCTGGGCTCCAGCTCAAAACTCCAACCTCCCTTCTCTGTGGTGTGGTTTCTCTGTGAGTCCCCACCCACCAAAAGGGTGGGGACTCAAAATCTTACTGCTTTGGCCCAATCAAAGGCCTAATTATAATTTAATCATGCCCAGAGGAATAGACTAGTCTATAAACATAATGCAATATCTATTTTTAGAATTCATAAACAATGCCAAACTGCCACAGATGCCAAGGGACAGATGGATAGGACTATCTTCCTTGTAGTTGCAGACTCCCTCTTTTCCTTGGGATAGTCATTGTTCATCATAATCTCCTTATTAATTGTCCTGGGTGAGTCCAATGAGCTGGAGTATAGCTGTTGCAACTCTGTCCAAATTCAGGTTCCAGCTGGCATATGGCCAGCCCAAAGATTTAAGTTGTTTTGGACATACATCTATCAGCTTTAGTACTAAGCTCAAATAGAAGGGGCAGAAGAGCCATGTGTAGGAAAACCACAACTGAGTCCACCTCTGTCACACTGGGTAGCATAAATTCCAAAGTATGGTCCACTGGCAAGGCACCAAACTCCTGAACTGTCTGCCCTGCCTATAGTATCAGGTTGTCTCCAAAGCTCTCAGGAGCCCTGCTCTTTGAGACAATATTTACTTTGGCAGTCAGTGAGAACCTGCTGAGACATGCATAAATGCAACCTCTCGAGTGACATCCTGACTAACTTTGAAGTACCTTAGGCATTTAAACTCATTTTTCTTTACCTTTTCCCCCTTTTGGTCAAATCTTTTTCCAGTTGCATTGCTAGTTGGTGCTTGGTAGCAATCCCTTGGTGCCAAGGAGTCTCATCTCCAGCAGTCATGTCCCATGCTGGAGGAAGGCAATGCATTTATATGCTGAATTTGGCTTAGAGAGAAGCCACATTTGAGCAACAAGGAGGCACTCAGGAAGTGATTCTTAGGCACCTGATAATACTAGGCTGAGTTTCAATTTCAAAAGTAAAAGTTCATAAGTATAATCATCAATATCATGAGCCTGTCAATGGATCATCCTCCTTCACTAGTCACTGCCCTTGTACTTTTGTTTCCTTAGCTAGTCAAGAAAATGCCATGCAGTATTTTGGCTTAAGCAATGGAAATTTATGGGTTCATGGTTTTGAGGATAGAAGAAGTTCAAATCAAGGGCTCATCAAGTTTATGCTTTCCTCTTGAAAACTGGCATTCTGATGCTTGATGCTGCCAGTACAATGAAAGAAAATTAATTATCCCTAGATGTTCTGGGAATGAATGCAACCCTACTGTCTTCTTGATTTTAGCCTTATGATAACAAATTTGGACTTCTTATGCTCAGAAGTATAAGTAATACATTTATGCTGTTTTAAGAAATTAAATATGTAGTAATGTTTTACATCAATTTTGGAGGAAAAATAAGAAAAAAGAAATAAATATAAAATAAAAATAGACTTTATCTAAACACATTTCATTTATTAATTTTTCTTTAAAGAAAAATAATAAAATACAAATTATATGACATTTTACATTTTACATGTGTTATTACTAAAATTCCTACAAATACTGAAAATATAATATGGAACAACATGTACACTTTAAATTAATACAATTTACAGTCCAAATGAAATAGAATCATACTTTACAAAAATGTTCATAATACCTGAAACAATAAAAATATATTAATTTGGCCTATGTCTTTAAAACCCAGATCTATATTGCTTTATATATGTATTGCTATTGATATTTATGAAGAAATTATATGAATATTATATGAACTATGTCAGAAGATAATGGAAAGTGTAACTCTTTATAACTCATTTATAACCTAAAAATATCCGCATTAAAGTAATAACACCAACAAGTACTGAAAACAATATTACAAAAATGACAACCAGAGAACAATATTTATCATGAACATAGACAAAATTACTTTAAAATATTAGTAAATTCAGTCATGCTTTATATTAAAAAGATGGTACCATGGAATATCAGGCTTCATTTCAGGAATAAAAAGTTGTTATTTCTTTAAAAATTAATCAATTTAATCAAGTCTTTACAAAAAGCAAAAAATATATGATGAACTAAGTAGGTACAGAAAATATTCAAAAAAAATTTAACACTTGTTCATAATAAAAATTTCATGTTAAACTGAGCTATAATAAGATGTCCTGATGTATCTGGAAATGTGCTGTGGAGGTGCTTTGGAGATCTCAGATAACACCCTTTTTCATCAATGATTCATTGTTTTTTTAAATAAAATTTTATTTAAGCATATCACTCATGCATGAACATGCACAAACAATTAAAACTATAGGAAAATTTGTGAATTTTTGTAACAAAAACTCATATCATCTTACAAGGACCCCAATACAACTTCCAACTACCAATACCTTGCATTGTTGTGAAACATCTGCTACAAACTATGAAAGAACATCATCAAAACATTATTACTAACTACAGCCCATATCTTACATTTATTGTATCTTCCCACAACCCACCCAATTATTAACACCCTATATTAGTATTATATGTTTGTTCTTGTTCAGGATAAAACATTCTCATACTTATTGGGTTAATGACAGTCCATCATCCACCAATGGCTTCCCTGTATTAACCAGCCATATGCTTTGTACAGTCCATTCAAAGTGTACACTCACTGGCTTTCATTTTCATCACAGAATTTTTCTGTCATCATCTCAGTCCATTTTAGAACATTTTCAGAAATGTTCTAAAAGAAAAATCCTAGACCCCTTATACAGGTCTAATATCATCCCTTTGTATTGAAAAAATATCTTCTTCCCATGTTGCATTGTTGCTTTGTTTCATTGTCCATCAGTTACATTGGTTGAAATTTCCCAGTTTATCTACATAAGCACTTTGTAAAAGAAGGGCATTCTTATATTTATGCTATTAACCACAAAATCTTTATGTGATACATACCCTAGACTATACTCTAGCTTCCTTTCAATTGACATTTAATTCCACATACTACCTCTTTCAGCCACAGTCAAATTTACAAATCAGCAGTATTAGTTATACTCGCAATACTGTGTTACTCTCAGCTCTATTCATTTCCACACTTTTACAATTAACCTTTTAATGCTACATACATTAAACATCATCTCTCATTCTCTACCTACCATCTATTTCCTACTAACCTAAACTCTAGAGTTTACCTCTGTGAGTTTATCATCATATTTAATTCATATTAATGAGAACATACAATAGTTGTCCCTTTGCATCTGGTTTATTTCACACAATGAAATTTTCTCTTACTTTATCCATGTTTTGATATGAATCCCAATTTCATTTCTTCTTACAGCTGAATAGTATTCCATTGTGTGTATCTATCATATTTTGTTTATCTATTAATCCATTGGTAGACACTTGGGATGGTTCCATATTTTAGCATATTTTAATAACTCATTTGTTTGTGCTTGAAATCCAGTGGTACTAAGTGAGAATTATGATATGTATGAAGGTGATTTAATAACTCAATAATTTGTCAAAACTTGCATGAAAGTTAAAATAATGAAATGGAAGGCGATAAAGCATAACACAATATTTTCTATCGTGGGACAAAAGGAAAAAAAATGAAGAAAAATATTGAGGAAGATTTAAACTTTAACCCATGTTTAATATGTATACTCTCCATCTAATGTGATGAACCTGGCAGAACCAAATATAAAAATCAGACTTGGAAAAGATTAATAATGGGTATAAATATACCTAAAAATTGAAATTTAAAAACATAAAAATTTTGTGATATATAGATTTCTGTTCAGAATAGTTCATGAAAAAATGATAGGATTAAATCAGTTGCTGTTGTCATACTTCAAAATATTTCCTTATACTGAAAAATATTTTTCTATCCTACATATCAATTTTCCATATGTTTTTACATGTGTCATTTACTACTTTGACTAAATTATAAGCTTCTGATGGCAGGATCATAATTATTTTTGGGGGAATCAGTATATTTACCATACATTCAATAAGTGTTAGTAAATATATTTTTATACAGTGTTCTATATTGTACAAATAGTTACCACAAATAAGTAAAAGTACCATTTATATGGTTTTCATGAAGTTAAAATGCTATTTGCACAATTAATACAAGACTATCTAGTATATAATAAATGTTCAATAAATGTAGATGGCAAAGATGGTGATAAAGATGACATGGTGATGATGATGACATCCAGCTCTTAGCTCAACGACTTTATATGATATTACACAGCCTGAAAATTTTTGAATGTTCATAAAAACACATGTGCAGAGGGTGATTATTTTAGGCTCAATATAATTTTTAAGGAAGTTGTGTTTACTAGCTCTTTTCACTTTTCCAATTAAGGAAACACATAAATTTCCTTTAATTGCTTTTATTATTTATTCCTTGGAGAACATTGGCTCCCTAGAAACCTTCAGGGAAGCAGCAATGATGGATTCATGCTTCATCCTCTTCCCGAGTTCAAATAATTTACAGATATGATGACAGAAACTTCAAAGTTTTGGGTGTTTTTATACAAGGCAAGTGAAGAAAATAGCTCATTCTCAGGCAAATCCCTTATAAACTGTTGTATAGACAAGGCTGCATCTTCCATTCCTTTGTTTCCAAACATTCAATGACTTTCAGAAAAAGGAATATATCTACAAACCATGCAACTATAAACAACACTCTGAAACAATGTACTTGATCATCCATGAAAATTCTGAAGTACACTTCTGCATGGAAGTAAAGAACATACAATATTCTTCCTTTACTAAACATTTGAATCCTTCTTATTCTCCCTATCATAATGATTTCTTCTTGTTCATTATTCTCTTCCTTTCACTTTTTTCAGGCCTGTGCAAACTTTTGGTGATGACTTAGTATGCCTTTACTCTCTTCACTTGTGCATTTAGACTATGACTTCTCTTTACTGCCAGGCACACTGCTAGTGACCGAAAGATATCCACAAATTGCTCACGTTAAAATCACCCATTTATCAGACCACAGGAAAAGCTCTTTCCAGTAATACCCCTTAGTACAAAATTACCTTTACCTTCTCTACCAAATCCAGAAATATTTTCATTCCTTCAGCATGATTATAGGAAAACAACCTCACTACATTCCTTCACAACTTTTCACCATATTGACACAATTAGGTATTATTCATTAAAATAATATTCCCACGTGAGAGGATTCTGAAAGTTTATTTATGCAATCACTATGCAAATGCAAACTTTAATGCAAATTTATTTCTCCTCCTTTGATCATTCAATGCACATCAGAAATTCATTTGTGTTCCTCCTAACTTGTCACATTTGGCAGTAAATATACAATAATAAAAATGAATAAATATACAATAACAACAATAATTACAAAATTAATATTTTGGGTTACAAAGAACAGAAAACTCTAAATCCAAAAACAAAAGGTCTTGTCTTATTTCCACCAATATCCTCAATGATGTGCTAAAATGTCAACTAATATTTCTAACATTTAACTAATAATGTTAAGCAATATTTTGCTAATATTTAACTACCTCATGAAACATCTACAAAAAAGTAGCAATAAAAATACACAGTCACCTATATTTAGCTTTTTCAATACTTGTCAATATCACACTTTATTGTCTTGTATTTAGGATTTGAAATCACTTCCTGCTCTAAACTTTCAACCAGTTTTATGCAGCATTGTACATAGTCTAAAACTTCAGCTAAATAAGTAAAACTTTCCTCTGCAAAAAGTTTCCTGTTTCTCTATAATTCTGGCCCTTGCATACTCATATTAAATGAATTATACTTGGCAGTTATTGTTTTCCCTAGGATTAGTCAAAATTCAGAATTTTTTTTTTCCTCCTCCTTGATGAATATTTGTAACTTCTCTTTGATTTCAAAGAGAAATATTGTCAATAGAGTAAAACAAAGATATGCTTCACCTTTTCCCTTACACTTGAAATAACTGAGAAAATTTATTCACTCTGAAGCATGTTTCTTTAGGGAGATGGCATCAGGCTGATTTCACAGCACTTAGCTGCCAATTCGACAATGTGGAGGTTGGTGTCACTGTGTCAAGTGTCACGAGATTTAAGGAAAATGCCTATTACATACACATGTTCAAGCATTTCATTAATAGTTTGTCTTCTCAATCAAAGCCAAGCACCTTAAAATACATCATTGCATATATATTAATATATAATTATATGTATTGCAAATCCATCTGCACACTGGATAAATACAAAGGTAACATGGCCATCCAATATAAGTGTGTTTCACATCTGTTGGGAATAGTTGAATACAATGACAGATTCCTTAAACTTAAGGGAGGCCACAAGTTTATCCAAGTATTGTTGTCACAATTTTTGGGGGGGCACTTATTCTGCAATTATAAGGGAATCTCTTACTTGAGCTTATACTTATTTCACATTTTGTCACAGGACCTGTTTTTGCACTGGAGAAGTGATAATGTGTCCATATTAATATCTTTCCATGAAAACAAAAATTAGTCAATTGGTATTGGTAAAGTATTTCCAGGGTTAAGAATAAGAGCCACCATAAATCTCTCTTGTGCCGGGTTGAACTGGGAACAGCATGCATCACAGAAACAAAACTGGAGTACTTGAGTTCCTCCTTCTAGGGTTTCAGAATGAGAAAGAAATAGAGTTTCTCTTCTTTGTTCCAGTTCATTTACGTGACCTTTCTGATTGGCAACACTGTTATCATCTTTCTTGTGTATAGTGACTACTCTCTGCACTCACCCATGTATTTTTTTGTATCCAAACTTTCCTTTCTTGAGGTCACCATCACCTCCACGGTGGTGCCTAAGATTCTAGCCAACACTTTTCCACTCACAAAAACAATATCCTTTAAGGGTACCTCACACCGACTTTCTTCTATTTCCTCCTGGGATCCACAGGATCCCTCCTGGGATCCACAGTGCAGTTCATCCTCACTGTCATGCCCTTTGACCAATATGTTGCTGTCTGCAATCCACTGAGGTATGCCATCATGGTGAACAAGCAGACACGTATAATGTTGCTTCTGGGAGCCTATATGGGTGCATTTGTGCCTTCATCCATCTTAACTGTACCTCTGCCCTTTTGTGGGGCAACATAATCGCTTCTGTGAGTGATTCGCCCGAGTGCTAAAGCTGGTCTGTGCAGATATCTCTCTGGCAGGGCTGGCAGACTTCATGTCTTCTGCTGTGTTGCTCTTGAGCTCCTTGCTGTTGACAGGCATCTCTTACGCCTACGTTGTCATTACTACCCTCAGGATTCCTCCTGTACAGGGAAGGTAGAAAGTCTTCTACATGTGTGTTTCTCACCTCACAGTGGTTACACTTTACTATGGGAGTTCCATTTTCATCTATGTTCCCCCAAAATGGACAATGTAATGAATGTTAACAAATATGCAAATGTGCTGAACAGCACTGTAACTCCAATGCTGAACTCTTTTGTTTATAGACTCTGGAAGGAGAAAGCCAAAGAATCTGTGAGAGATGCCATCAGTATATATGTAAGTATGCTAGCAAATTCAAGTTCTCATAAATGATCTTCATATATATGTATGTTAATTACTCTTTTGTCTGGCAATATAAACATCTTATTATATAACTACTTAAAGTTTACTATTCAAGCAGAAGAAGAGAAACAGGAGAATATATATTCTAAAATTAGTACTTCCTAATACCTATCTAATGTTCACTTAAAAGAGGCTTAAGTAGATCTCAAAATACATACATACTTTACTACGTATATCCACACACAAAAATATATGCATTATTCTTTTTTTAATACATTTTTAAAAGGATTTATTTATTTACTTTTATCCATTTTTACCCTCCCACCACCATTTTTTTAGGCTGTTTCTGTGTCCATTTACTGGGCAACTCTCTTTGTCTGATTCCGGCCCTCTCTTCTCATCCTTCTCCTCCTGTCTTCACTGGGATTCAATCATCAGAACCTCTGATGTGGGAGAGAGGCACCCTACCTCCTGTGCCATCTTAGCTCCTGATTTTTTTTTTTTGGTGCATCTCGTCTTGGCTCTCCCTTGTGTCACTCTCCTGGTATTTCATCATCTTGCTGCATGCCTTGCAGGGCCTGGTGGCGCACCTGCACATGGGGCTTGGTGTCCTATGTGGCTTCTATATTTTTCTTTTTTAAAAATATTTTTACCAGGAGGTCCCAGGAGAGGTCCCGGGGATCGAATCCAATTCCCTCCATATGCGAGACAGACACACAACCACCCGAGCCTCATCCATCCCCCTGCATGATTCTTAATTTTCTATTTTCCTTCACCTACATTCTTTATAAAACAAAATTTTCATACAACCTAATGATTTGAACTCAAGCAAAGCCACCTCTTTGTGACTCTGCTTCAGGGAAATTCTCACCCTTATTAAATTTTTTCTCTTGATTTGTTTGAATATTAATTTAATTTTTGTTTTTGATATATAAATAAGGTATCTTTGGAATAAATTATTAAACACATTAGACATTATCTTTGAAATATTGTATATGAAATTATTTATCCTATAGTTATTTAATTTTAAATTTAATTTGTAGACTGGTCTCATAAGGCTCTGTGTCACTTACAATCTACATTATTAATGCTCTGACATCTGGCAACAAAAGCTAAGTGTATATCTACCTTTGGAGCTGGAATTCATCAGCACTTAGAACCCTCAGCTAATCATGCAAAGAGGGATATGTAGCAGGAATAATCAGATTGTTATATCCACATTAACTTTCCAAGACTGCTGAAAATATTAGTTACTGAACTCTTGATATACTTTTTTGCAAATAGATTTTATTAAATGCAAATAAGAACAGTGACCTGGGAATTTCATCATGACTTGGAGTACATTACCTTATCACCATTTGAATGAGCAGTTGTTAATTAGATTTTAATTACCTTAATTACCTTAGTTAGATGTGATAAAATCAGTACAAGGAAATTACTAAATTGAACATGAAGGAAAATTTACACTTTTTACTACAAATTATATATTTCAAAGAAACCAAAAGTGTCATGTAAGGAATATGTAATTTCAAAAGAATACTGTTGGGTAGAAGATTATCAAAATACACAAATCTTAAAGATGGTTCCTTCATATACAGCATTTCTGTCTGAAGCTATAGGGCTGTCAATGTTCAAAAAATGTAACACCTCTCCTAACAGAAACCAAGATAAATTATAATGATTTGTATTTGCTTTTCAAATTATTCTAGCCTCTTTCTAAATTAACTTATTGGGTTGTAGTCTACCAATTCACGGTGTATTGTTTTTTAAAAATATATGAACCATGTATCACCCTGTTGCAATTGACTGTCAATTTGATTTCCCAGAAGACACAATATCCCATGAAGACACTAATTCTGGCTACTCCACTCAAATTTGAACATCTAGTGCTGGATAAATAAGTCTCACTTAATTGAATGGACACATATCTCATTGTGACCACAATCCTTGTCTGTTTTATTTACTCTAAATTTTATGTTTATTAATATACATGGCAACAAATAAATATTGGAAAAGTTCAGTTGGATGAATGAATGAATGAATGAATACTAAGTGGTCTTTTTATATTTGCCTAAAAAATACACAAATGGATGTCATGTATTTATATATAAACATAGAGAGAGAAAAAGTTAAAATTGAAAATCTTATTTCTGCTTTGATATTGTAACTGAAACCTTTCTCATATGTTCATTACTCTTATTTATTTGACTCTCTAAAATATTGTTTGTAATTGAACAAATATAGATTACTCTTTGCTTGATCTAATGATACTCTGGGAGGATTTTCCAAATGTCCAAAAGTTAATTTTTATTATATTCATATGAATTACTTATGAATGTGTTTAATGTAGAAAAAGTACAGAAGGCAGTATTATAACCTATCAGCTTAGAACAGAATGAAATTTTTTTTAAAGAATTTACACACTTTGAATGATAGACATTTCAATTTCCTTGATACCCACTCAAATAAAACATGCCAAGGTAAAATTATCCGCATAACTTCTTCAAGTTTTAAGATGAGTTTAACTATTTTTCAGCAGGATTATAAAATGCTATGGCGGAAAGGATTATTTGATATCTCTTTATTCAAGCTCTTTATATAAAATTGGGGGAAATACAGAAAAGGAAGTTATGCATTATATATATAAATGAAGTAAAAGCAGGAGTTTATTGGAATTCAAAATTTCAGTCATTATTTCATTATTTTAGTACGTAATTTTAGTCCTGTTATGCAGGTTAATTTGTAAATGCTAAGTGAACAACAGTTATGAGGGAGATCTAGGTCCCTGTTTGAGAAGCATGGGGAAGTGAGTAGAAGAAACAATCAACAGGAGTAGGTTTGAAAAATGCTCTCATTTTTTGTTTTATAAAAACCATTATCTTTGCACACTGGTCTACCGGAATAAGTATCCCAAAATAACCTAGAAAACTTGTCTGCTATACGCAGACACCTAGACTCCTATAAATTTTATTTATTTGCCAGGATTCTAAACCTTTGGTTGTAATCTCTGGCATACATGTGTCCAGTTTGCCTGCATTTTGTTGGTATTGGAATAATGGGTAGTGTGTAAATATACTTGCATTTCAAGGTCTTTCAAGGAACGTGTCCTTTTAGATCTATATATATGGATAGATAGATAAATTCAGGTCTAGATACTGGGTCAATATAGTGTTTTTTTATGTTTTAATACATTTAATTATTTATTCTCAGAGGACAAACTTGAATAAAAGGGACAGCTATATGTAAATATATATACATATATTAAACACACGTATTTTTTTTCTGATTAGTGTGGTTTTTATTTTTCTCAATAAATGAATTGAAAGATGGTTACCAGAAAAAAAAAGTGAAATAGGTAAACAGCTTTTAGAAACCCTCCAAACACCTTTTCAGTGATGATTTTCCCTGGATTAAAATCCATTTCCCTTATTTTCACTAGGCTTTGCATAGTGTGATTTTTTTCTTATCTATAGAATAGTTGTCCTTCAAACATTGAACATTTGGAGTCATTCTTGTGATGGGGAAGGTGAGCTTTGTAGACGTTTAATGCTGACAGGTCATAGGTTTTATCAGTCTCTTTCCTTTGTCTAGTATTTTGCATTATCTCTAGGAAACATATGGCCAATTATCCTAGTCAGGAACTCCTGACTCATTCAATCTTTTTTGTCCACTCTGGAAACCACATTGATTTCAACAGGTTAATTTGCTCCAGGTATCCCTGCTGAGGTGTTAATCCCAGAATCATGAAATATTCCTATCTTCCATGTTAATAAAATCTCCCTTATCCAAACTTTTGTTCTATTTCTCTTTACCATCCATAACCAGTTCCAGAAATGTTCTACTGTTTCATGATATTATCCAATTCAGAAAGGCATTCTGGAGAATAATACCTTTACTCCTATAGCAGTGTAAAAAATTTGAATTGTCATGCTGATACTTGATCCTATTTATTGATCTAGAAAAAAGAGATTGTGGGTAGAAGGTGATAGTGAGAAGGAAAATGCCATCTTCTGAGATATAAACTTAATTTTCATAGATTTCAGGTATAGTAGGTTGTCCACAAAGATTACCAGTAACACTTGCCTCCAAACCCATCTGAACATGCTGCTCTCTAAGCAGAAGTTGGAAACTAGTTGCCCTCCCACTAAATCTACTCTGAGTCTGCCTCTCAATTTTCCATGCTTTCCCACTTTGTGCCATGACATTTGTATAGGAGTAATGTTAGGTCAAGGAGACCAGTATTTTTATAACTTAACTACATCTGCAATCAATTCTATGTCCTTTCCTTCCACCATGTTTTGTACTCTGGATACAAGAAATGACAAAGAATATCTGACTTTCAAATTATGCCCAGAGTTGAGAATCAACTAACATGAGATTGTCATTTATACTCTCACAAAATTGGCTGCACTCAACAATACCAAACAATTCCATGATTCTTAAAGTTACCACTTTTACATAACTTTAGAGCTATATCAGAAGGTTAGCTCATTTTAACCCAATCCAGTACCAATCAACCACAGTGAAATTATGAGTAATTTTAACACTTCAGAATGAAAGTGGTCACCACTAGCACCTCAACTTTCCACTAGCAGTGAAAACTTAGTTGTCACCTGACTACTGAGTATTAAAAATTCTAAATTGTTCCATGAGGAAATACATCCAAGAAGCACTTGTATTTTATTTTTATTTTATTTTTAATAA
Organism: Cabassous unicinctus; assembly: GCA_029593785.1. NCBI lineage: Eukaryota > Metazoa > Chordata > Mammalia > Cingulata > Chlamyphoridae > Cabassous > Cabassous unicinctus. The sequence continues at coordinate 13,621 of JAQZBX010062971.1, forward strand.
AACTTTAGATTACATAAATGCTGCATTGAAAATATAAGGGATTCTCATATACCTCACCCGTCCCCCTACCCAATTTTCCCCATTAAAACATATTTCTTTACTGTGGTACATTTGTTACGATTGATGAACACACATTGAAGCATTGCTACAAGGCATTGTCTATAGTTTACATCATGGTTTACACTTTGCACCATAAAATTTTATAGGTTTTGACAAAATGTATAATGAACTGTATCTGTCATTGCAATGTAATGCAGAACAATTCCAATGTCCCAAAAATGTCCCATGTTTTACCTACTCTTTCCTCTCCCTCCCCTTATCACCTCTGGTGACCACTGCTTTTATATCAATTTTAAAAATTCTTCCATTACTAGAATAATAATGTCTAGTTGAGACCATAGTTGCATTCTCACTTTATGTTTGTTCATTTTTCAAATCTTGAAGCTTATGGGATGATGAAGCCCACTCTGCTTCTGATTGAAAAAGGGCATAGATTCCACATGGGACAGATGGGTAGAACTGCCTTGCTTCCAGTTGTAGATACTCTCTGTTTTTTGGAAAAGTATTTTCCATCATCACCATTTTGTTACTTGTCCTGGGCAAGTCCTATAAACTGGAGAGTACGTGTTGGCTGCAACTCTGCTGAGATTCAGGGATCAAATGGCATATGAACAGCCAGAATATCTAAGTCTCTGGGACACATATTTAATGAGTATAGTGTTAACTATAGGTTCAAATAAAAGGTGCATAAGGACCATGTGTTGGGAAATTATAAATGAGCCTAACTCTTATACATTGAGGGATAGGTTATCATATATTCCAAGATTAGGCCCACTGACAGGGTGATGAATTCTTGCTGTTGTCTGCCCTGCCTATAGTGTCCAGATGTCTCTAGAGCCTTCAGGAGCACCCCTGCGTGAGGCACTGTTTACTCTGGCAGTCAGTGAGATCCTACTGAGACATGCATAAGTGTAACCTCTGGAGTGACTTCCCAACTCACTTTGAAATCTCTTAGCCATAAAAACTCATTTGTATTTAATATTTCCCGCTTTTGGTCAAGGTCTTTTCCAAATGCATTGCTAGTTGGCACTTGGTAATAATCTCTAAATTCTAGGGAGGCTCATCCCCAGGAGTCATGTCCTATGCTGGGGGAAAGGTAGTGAGTTTATATGCTGTATTTGGCTTTGAGAGAGGCTACATTTGAGCAACAAGGTGTCTGTCAGGAGTTATGACTTAGGCAATATATATTACTAGGCTAAGCTAAAATTTCACAAGAACAAACTTCATAAGTACAAGTATCAATAACAAGGGCCTGGCATATTGGTCGGTTCTCCTTTGCTAAGCACTGTCCATGTACTCTAGGGATTCTTGCCACTCTATTAAAGAATGTAGCAGAACTCCTCAGGATAGGAATTCAATATTCTTGCAGTTATTACATGGGTCTCTACCCACTGAGAAAATACTCCATGACCACTTGAACACATTCATATTCATATTCCATAGAGGCATGCCTAAGGTTCACCTCTTCCCACACATCCCCCCAACAGCACCCCACACCAGTGATCCTTCCCTGCGTCAGTTTTGACTTTTCTGTAATCCAAAATCTCCCAAAAATGCCAAAAATAAATAAAAAATAATTAAAAATACAAAAATTAAAAATTTTAAAAATAATTAAAAATAATAAAAACTTTTACACTGTCCTTCATCCCCATAAGATTTGTAATCTCTTACGTAGAATGACAATTTCTTCAGTATTTTCTCCCAGTGTCTTATTTTTTCACTTTATTTTCAAAGATGCTATATGTTTCAGAAATGCCCCATAATAAATATAGGAGATTCCTATATTCCCACCCACTCCCTCTCTCACATTTTCCCCTATCAATAACATCTTACATGAGTATGGTACAATTGTTACAACTGATGAAGAATTATTGAAGAATTGTCACTAACTGTGGTCAATGTTTTACATTATGGTTCACATTCTAAAAGCACTTGGGCAAGAAATGTAAGAGAAAGTGAGATCTTATATATTGATGTGCTAAGAACTACAAAATATGGATGATGTTTCAACAATATCTATTTGGCTTATAACCACAAAAAATTTAAAAAAGCACACAAAAGTATTTTGAAAGAACTAAACATCAACTATGAAGCATTTGATCTCTCAGAGATGGGAAAAGTGAATTGAGCTTAAAAGGATAAACTCAAACCTATGAGATATTAGGATAATAGGAAGGTCTTTTCTCTGCAATGTAGAATAATTAGACCTGGACTTAACACTGCTTCAGACTTCCCTAACATACTTTAAATGATTAAATGTGACCAACTAATTCTACTATTCCCCATAACAAAATTCAACAATATTTATAGGAATGCCCAAATATCCAGCACCCAAAAAGGTAAAATTGACAATATTCAGTAGTGCATAACAAATTACCAACCATACAGATAAACAGAAAAACACAACCCATAATATGGAGAATAATTAATCTATATAAAACTAGAATTGACATAGTTACTAGAATAAATCCACAAGGACATTAAAGCAGATGTGATAACTGTGAACCATATGTTCAAAAAAGTTAAGGAAGAAAGAGAAGATATTTCTTAAAACACTCATATGAAAATTCAGGATAAGAAAATAAATTGTATGAGATGAAATATGTAGTACATAAAATAAATGGAAGGAAAGCTATTGTAGGAACAAAATAATGGTGAATTTGGACATATAACAATCCAAAACAAAACATTAAAATAATGAAAAATATAAAGTCTCAATGAACTGTGTGCCATAATATACATGTAGACTAATATACACATAGCTGGAGTTTCTGAAGTACAGTGGGGTGAGTAGAAAAATATTTCAATAAATATAGCCAATTTACCCCATGTACTATATGGCTATATGTCCATAAATTTGAATGAAACCCAAGCACAAGAGAGGTGAAAAAGGCTTCAATCAACCAAACTGTAACTTCTGTACAGATTAAGCATCAGCTCTCCAATCTCTATTCCCCTCCTATCTTCTAGTAACCTATCTTCCAGACTCTATCTCCGTGAGTCTGCTCACAATCCTTAGTTTGTATCAGTGAGGTTATGCAATGTTTGTTCTTTTGTTTGTTCTTTTGTATCTGTCTTATTTCCCTCAACATAAGGTCCT
>JAQZBX010062972.1:0-16780 GCA_029593785.1 Cabassous unicinctus
TTTAGATAGTAAACGTTAAAATGTAACAATGGGTTAGTGCTGCAATTAGGTATGCTAGTTTACCACAAGTCTGGTTTATCTAACCTTAACATCAGAATAGGAACTTCTAGCCATAAGTTAAAAGTTAACATCCTGGAACTAAAAGTGCTTATCTAAAGTCTATATTATGCCTGCAATCTTGCTTAGCTATAGAAAGAATACTTACGTAAACTTTACATAACTAAAGAAGGAATGCTTACAAGCCTGCCCAAAGAATAGTATATAAAAACTGAGCTATCCTACATTAAAGAAGAATAAAAAGATATACGTGGATTCTCACTCAACTGGTGTACGACTCATCTTTTCTCGCCAACGCCCTCAACCACCTTTCAGTCTGCTCCCTCGTGCCTCGGCTGGACCGCGGCACTCTAGGCTTCACTGGGATTCAATCGTGGGGACCTCCGATGAGGGAGAGAGGTACCCTGTCGCTTGCACCACCTCAGTTCCTGGTTTCTGTCATGTCTCACCTTGACTCTCCCCTGCATCTCTCTTTTGTTGTTTCATCATCTTGCTGCATTGTTCCTGCATTGGCCTGGCTCGCCTTTACCAAGAGGCCCGGGGAATCAAACCTGGCTCCTCTCATATGGTAGACAGAAGCTCAATTGTTTGAGCCACATCTGCTTCCCTCTTCTTTTTTAATATAAGCATTGAGGGCTATAAATTTCCCTCTCAGCACTGCCTTTGCTGTATCCCATAAGTTTTTATATATTGTGTTCTCATTTTCATTTGTTTTGAGGTATTTACTGATTTCTCTTGTAACTTCTTCTTTAATCCACTGATTATTTAAGAGTGTATTGTTTAATCTCCATATATTTATGAATTTTCCCTGTTTTGCCCTGTAATTAATTTCCAGCTTAATTCCATTATGATCAGAGAAAGTATTTTTGCATAGTTTCAATGCTTTTAAATTTATTGATATCTGTCTTATGTCCCAACATATCATCCATCCTGGAGAGAGATCCATGAGCACTTTAAAAGAATGTAAATCCTGCTGTTTTGAGGTAGAATGCTCTATAAATGTCAATTAAATCTAGTTCATTTATCATATTATTCAAGCTGTCAATTTCCTTATTTATCCTTTGTCCAGATGTTCTATCTAATGCTGAGAGTGGACTGTTGAAGTCTCCAACTATTATTGTAAAGACATCTATTTCTCCCTTCAGTTTTGCCAGTCTGTGTCTCATGAATTTTTGGGCACTTATTTTATGTGCGTAAATATTTATTATTGTTATTTTTTCTTGGTGAATTGCCCCTTTTATTAATATATAGTAATCTACTTCATCTCTTAGAACAGTTTTGTGTTTAAAATCTATTTTATCCTGTATTAGTATCATTAAATCTGCTCTTTTTTATTGCTATTAGCATGGAATATCTTTTTCCAACCTTTCTCTTTCAGCCTAATTGTGTCCTTACATAAGACGAGTCTCTTCTAGATGGCCCATGTTTTTGCATCCATTCTGTCACCCTATGTCTTTCATTTGGGGAGTTCAATCTACTAACATTCAGAGGTACTACTATAAAGGCGTTACTTACTTTGTCCATTTTATCTCTTGGCTTTCTGCTGTCATATCTTACTATTGTCTGTCTTTTAGCACTTTCAGTTTCTTTTATGGTCTTCATTTCTACACTCTTCTCCAGGGTTCTCTCTCTTGTCTTTTCTTATCAGGCTACAACACACCCTTTAATATCTTTTGTAGATTCAGTCTCTTGGTAACATATGCTCTTAGGTTTTGTTTGTCTGTAATGACTTTAAAATCACCTTCATTTCTGAAAGATAGTTTTGCTGGATACAGAATTCTTAGTTGGCAGTTTTTCTCTTTCACTGCCTTAAACACCTCATACCACTTTCTTCTCCCTGCCATGTTTTCTGAACAAAGATCAGCGCTTAGCCTTATTAAGCCTCCCTTGTAAGTAATCCATTGCTTTTCTCTTGCTGCTCTCAAAATCCTCTCTTTGTCTTTGGCCTTTGACAATCTGAAGAGTAGATGTCTTAGAGTAGGTCTACTAGGATTCATTCTATTTGGAGTATGTTGTCCTTCTTGAATATTGATATTAATGTCTTTCATAAGGGTTGGAAAATTTTCAGTCAGTATTTTCTCAAATATTCTTTCTACCCTTTCCCATTCTCTTCTCCTTCTGGGACAACTATAATACATATATTTGTGTGTTTTGTGTTGTCATTCAGTTCTGTGAGATCCTGTTCAATTTTTTGCATTCTTTTCTCTGTCTCTTTTCTTTTCTTTTCAATTTCAAATGTCTTCTTTTTGAATTCACTTATTCATCCCTCTAACATTTCAAATCTGCTGTTATATGCCTCTAATGTATTTTTAATCTCATCCATTGTGTCTTTCATTCTCATAAGCTCTGTTACTTTATTTGCAGGATTTCAAATTGTTCTTTATGCTCCCACAGTGTCACCTTAATATCCTTTATTAGTTTAGTGATATTTTCCTTCATCTCCTTAAATTAATTAAGGAGGGTTTTTGAACATCATTTATTAGTTTTCTTAAATCCTGGGTCTCATCTAGATTCTTGGCTTGTTCCATTAACTGGGCCATATCTTCCTGTTTCTTAGTGTGGGTGGTTGTCTTTTGTTGATTCCTAGGCATCTGCTTATGATTTTGCTCTGTTGATCAATTTCTTTCTTTTGCTTAGTGGTTTTATTTCACAGCTCTTCTTTGATTTTCAGTTTAATGTTTTCTAAAGCTTTAATATTGCCCTTTTTAAGTAGTCAAAACTGTGGCAGGGAGTCATTAAGGGGACCCGACCAGGTCTACTGTGCCTGAGGAAGGATCAAGAGAGACCAGTCTGTCTTCTTTCACTTTCCTGGCTGGTCAGCAAATAGCACTCCTCAGAAAACACTTCCATGGAGATGAATCCTTCAATTTCCACTATGTCTTCTGAGCTAGAGAATTATGGTGGTTACGTTCACCAAAGAGAAACCACAGTCATCCCTCTGTCTTACCCTCCCTCTTCCCAGGAAGGAATCTGTCCTTTCCTCTCTTCTTTGGCCTCTCACAGCAAGCTTTACCGAGGCTGTATGCTTCAGAGGTGAGGAATGGATGGTGTTCCCAGCTGCAGGGGTATCAGCTAAGGGTTTTCCCTTTGGCCTCTCTGTCTCTACATTCCCAGTCCCTCCTTGATGATGTGTGTGGCACTTTCCTGGCCTGTAGTGGTCCCCAAAGCAGCCCCCTCAAACTATTTCTAGGCCTTCTCCCTATTTTACCAGACAGCTGTGCCCTGCCTGAGCCATATTTTTTATGAATCTTACTGGAAAGTTTTGAGCAGAAGAATGTCATGATATGACTTATATTTTAAAGGAATCACTCTGGCTATTGTGTCAAATAGAATGGCAGGAGAGTGGGAAAATGTAGAAGCAATGAAACCAGAGAGGAGATGATGGTATCTTGAGCCAGATGGAAGTAAATTGAAGTGGTCTGATTCTGGTTTTGAAAGTAGACCAAATGACAGTTATGAAGGAATGAAAGACGAAAGAGGGAAATAGAGGAGTCAAGGGTTCAGTTTTTCTCTGATTAAGCAGAACTGAGTTGACAGCAGATTGAAGGGAAACATGGAAGTGTGTAGCACAGTACCAAGTAAAAGAGCTAATGACATATTTTTATAGTGCTTTATAATTATAAGGTTATTTGTACACATTATTGAATCATTTTATCCTCAGAGCAACCCCAAGATAGGCTGGGTGCTATTATCATCTCCATTTCACAGAAAAGAAAACTATACTCAGGATTATATTAAATTATTTTAAATGACTTGGCTAAAGTCTCACAGCTAGTTGGTATTGGGACTCAGATTTTTAACCCAGGTCTGTTGCAGTCTGTAAGCTTTCCCTTTAGTTTGTCATTTATCTAATATTTATTCAGACTAAAAATCCTTCTGCTTTCAAACTATTTTTACCTACATAACCAAATCTAGAGAAGCCAAGTACATGACCAAACTGCATAACCAAATAACAATAATAAACCCTACAAAACAAAAGCAGCTGTCAGCTGACATCATTCTGGGGAGATACAGACAAAAGGGAAAAGTGAAAGGGCAGATTAATTGCATGACTGTGCTTCTTTAAGAAACTGACCCACTTATGACATGAAAGTGGCCACTTCTAATAGAATTCAAATAAAAGGATGAAAAAATGTGCTATCATGGAGGTAGCCCTTACATCAGGACCAGAAGTTAGAACACCTAGTTCTAATATATTAGCTATATGATCATATTCCTGTGAAAAAGTGAATGTAAATCTCATTTATGGTGGAACTGATTATTAAAACTAATAATAATTAACAATTCACAAACATTACTCAAGCCACAATTAATCCCACGAAGGAGGACCTCTTACTGATGAGGATTCTAAGCCTGTTAGTAAGAAGCAGATATGGGGACACCTATGTGTGTTGCTTTTTGTAGGAATGTCATCATCATACTTGGTACTCTGGAAAACCTAGGCCACTTACTATTTCATTTGCCAAGAATTTTGGCCAGAATTTAAAAATGTTTGATTTAATGAAGATCCTAAAATAAATGTATTCACTTGAATTTTTTTTTTTCAAAATTATGTCATAGTTTCAGTTTTTGTTAGTTACAAGTTTGCTAAGCCTTCCTTTTTCTCTCCTCTCTTTCTATCCCTATTCTCTGTCCAGACACAATTTGTTACTTCAGTCAAAGCTAAATGCGCTTCTCATGGTAAATTTATATTATCATTTCCCTGGTTCAGATAGTTTCTTGGTGTTTCTCTGCACTGAATATGTGCCTGGATGCTTTGCATGTCTTTCTTGAGCAGCAGAGGGTTGTGATGATAAAGTTGAATTCACATAAATTAATCAAAATGGCCCCTAGTAGGGCAAGAAGGAGTATTATGGAAAAATCTTGAAAGAGCATCATTTTCCTTTAGTTTACAGATGCTACACCATAAAGCCTTGGCTATCCTTGGGCAGAACAGATTTTTAGCAAATTTTCCACACAGATGGTTGATGTGTACAGTGGCTAGAATCCATTGGCCAGGGCTTATGAGCCAGAAGCATGTCAGACTCATCTCTGGAGAATGCTGAGAGATATGCTGCTGTAAAGCATGTCTTACTCCTTTACTGCAAGCAGTTTTCAAGTTGGCAATTGTATAAGCATATGATATTATTTATTAAAAAATAAAAGTGGTTACTCTCTAGGAAAGAAGCTGGAAGGATGAAAGATATTTCCAATTCTAATTCCAATCTCATTTCATTTAAACTTGAGTGGCATTCTGATCCTGGCTTGCCAGCTGCTCTGTTCTGTCTCTCCAGAATCCCATATATTTATTATTTTAGAGCCACCTGTTAGCATGGTAAGCAGGACAGCACCTTCAGCAAAGGGGAAAATTAGATGTGAATGGCTCTGTGGGTTTCTTTGCTTTGGGAGGCTAATGTAATTACACATTGGTACAAACAGAAGACCCCAACCCTTTGAGAAACAGAATGCTGTGGCACAAAATCCTTGGAATGGAAGTTAGGAAATGGTTTCAAGCATAATTCATAAGGGCTTTTGTATGGATTAAATGACATCACATATGTTCCATGTCCAGCACAGTTACAGGTGTATAACAGATGCTTAATCTTTTCTTTTCCTGGTTCTGACTCTTTCATCACGAACTTAATTATGGCTTTGGGAAAATCAGCAACGTTTTCTGGAACCTCATCTCTAAAGGAAGAGGAGTCAAGAATGGAACTAATACATATTTAGACACTTCTGTTGCCAAGCACCATGTTAGGTGTTTTATGTAAATTATTTCATTTAATCCTCATAACAACACTTGTGCTAGGTATTATCTCCAAGTGACAAAAGAGGAAGCTAAGGTTCTGAAAATTTTCGTGATTTACCCAAGGTCAGACCATCTAAATGGTACAGTTGGGTTTGTGGACTCCAATATCAAAGCAAATGGGAAGAATTGGAAAGAATACTTTTTAAAAATTTTCCTCACAGAAGAGGAACATGAACTCATGACATTACTTTCATATCTTCTGATTTATCTATATAATTCACATGGATTTTGCATTCTATTCCATAAAGTATATGCGATTGTCCTAATTATAATTGTGCTTATTCTCTGGTTCAGTGTATCCCTTTCCTAGGCTCATGTATATCCAGGGACCTGGCAATAATAAGCTTTGTGCTCCCTTCTAGTTTTAATGATTTCTAAGTTTAACTAGTTGTACTAGTTATTAGGTGGTCAGGATTATATGAATACACAATTGTCAATGTTACTTAGAAATGTAATGCTGTATTAATCACAGGATAATTGGTTTTAAAGTGTTGGTAATGAGACAGTCTTCTTAGGCTGGTATAAGAAAGAAGCTACCAAAGTTGTTTGACTAGACCTTTTGGGTTAATGTACTCATACAGACAATTGTTAAAGCTCTAGAAACCTCACTTGAGATGTGTGGCAATTTTGAAGAAAGACCACAGTGTCTTTTAGGTGATCTTTTTCTACAGGAGCAACTCTTACCCAATCAGAAAACTCTTTCTCCCCTTGCTCCTTCAGGTCTAGCACTAATGATGTAATGACCAACGCCAGCCTACTGTTACTAGTCCCTGCTAGCCTTAATTGATTCTTTAAGCCTGGTCATAATATATACAGAGTCTCTTTATTATGCCCCTTTCAATAACCCTTTTGGATGTGCTATGGGTTTCCTGCTGGGACTCTAAATTTTTCTATCTCCTGAAATCCACCCCCATTATCACTGCTTACTGGACATCTCCACTATAATTTCACAGTTATCTCCATTTCATACATCCCAAAAAGAATTCTTCATAATCTCCTTCCACTGCTGTGTTCCCTGACTCAGTGATTGATGCTACTCTCTATTAATCACCACACTGGAAACTGGTGTATTACCCTACACTTCTCCATCTCACTTCCTTCACTCAGTCAGTCCTTAATTTATATAAAGCCTCCTTCAAATCCTTTCCCAAATTCAAATGCCTGAGATGTTCTTTCCTCCAGATATTTTCAGGACTTCCTATTTCATATCCTTGAAGTCTTTGTTCAGATATCACCTAACAGTAAAATCTTTCTTGATCAACCTATTTAAAATTCCTCCTCTTCCCTGAAGTTTTTCCTCCTTCACCTTTTTTGAATTTGTTCAGATTTCCTTAATGGCCTAATCCAAGGTTAATGTTTATGAATGTTTCATGGATGATGAGAAGAAGCTCTATTCCTAGTTTACCAGGAACAAAGCTCTAAGTAGATTTGTTTGATTTTTCTTGCAGTTGGTGCTACTGATTCCTTTAAATTTTATTTTACATTTTTTTCTTTTTACCTTCTTGATGCATTTGAGTGAAACATATTAAAGAGATCCACTATGATTATGGATTTTTTTTCTAGCATTTCTACTAGTGTTTGCTTTATATGTTTTGGGATCATATTGGTAACCACATAGAGGTTTATGACTGTTCTATCTTCTGAGTAGAATATTATCAATTTGAAATATTCCTTTAACTCTTTTAAAACTTTCCATTTTGAATTATATCTTGTCAGACATTAATACTGCTTTACCCACCTTTGTTTAGTAAGGATTTGCCTGTTTCAGTGCTTTGCATACTGCAGGGCTGGTTTAACTGATAATGCTGGTTCAGCAAATAACATCACTCAACAACAAAATTTTATTACTTTTTTCTTTTGCCTCTCTTAGCTTCATTTGATTTATTTGGACTTTTAATTTGTTTATTGGCCCAGGTATAATCACTAGCATTTTTCTTGGCGTTCCAAACTCCACTGTTCTCAGTTAAGAATGGTTGCATTTCATCCCCTCTTATTGCTAAGGAATTGAGTTTGGTGCTTTGTATTACTATGCAAAGAGCAAGAACATTCCCACTGGCTTCTCTCTTGCTGGCTGGATAGAGCCAGCCCTGATATTCCTCTAATTTTGCTGGAGATTGTACTGAGTTATTGGGGTGGGTACTTGTCTTCTTTAAGTAAAACGTTTTCTCTTTGTATAGAATCTTTGGACTCCCACCATCATGCCTCTTTGGAAAGTAGAGTGAAGGTAGTAGAGCTAATGATGATTTAAGTTCATGAGAGGGAAAAAGTATGTGACAAGGAAGCACCATGATATATAGGGAAGTAAAGTGCTTAAGTCATTATCTGGAACATGAAGGAGTAAGACTGCATTAGTATGCTATTTGTTATCGATGTGCCCATTAATTTTGCTCATCTAGGTAAATTAAAAAGAATCTGAAAACAGTTTCTGCAGACAGTTTTTGGATAATACTTTTTAAAAGCCTTCTGCTGCCCTTGGAATGCACTTCACTGGTTATTTGATATCTACTAATGCTGATATTGCACATATTGCTTCATCTAATGTTGTTGGGAGTTAAGGAAACCATCTGACATATCTGACCAAAGCAACAAAAAATTTAAAAAAAAAAGAGAGAAGGGAAGGAAGGAAGGAAGGAAGGAAGGAAGGAAGGAAGGGAGGAAAGACTGACTCAACTTGATCTCTGAGAATACAGTAAATGTGCTGGTGGAATCCAGAGAAATTAGAAAATAGGAGTAAAGTGAATCCCAAATTTGAGCAAGATTTCCCATGGTTCAGTAAAATGGCTCCTGAAGGTGATGCAATAACTGTGCCAATCTGTTTTCTGCTCTAAAGGTCTTAGAAGATTACCATGGGAATAGCAACACATTTTGCATACTGAAAGCAAAAGTGTGTACAAATTCTAATTTTTTTTTATCATGCTCTTTTCTAAAATGTGTCCTATGTGACTTTACAGTGACACGATGCTTCATTAAAGAGAGAAGGAGAGAATAGAAAGAAAGAGAGCATGAGAGAGAAGGAGGAGAGAGAGAGAGATAAAGAGATGGACAATGCACTTTAACATATTAAAGACTGGCAAGATCTAAAGTGAAGGCAGCCATTTAACTTGGTGTTATAATTTTCTAAACTTTTAACACCTTTAATTTTATGAAACACCTACTGCTATTTAGCAGTTCAGGAAGGCTAATTTACCATATTATGTTATTTTCATGGGCACATCATTCTTATAATTTATCGCAAAACATTTATCCTTTTATGCAAATATTATGGTGTGCAAAGCTGCCTTGTATAACTTGAACACCCACCCATCTACCTACCTGCCTACTATGAAAACGTAAAATTTTGAGAATTACGTATTCTCTAAAATGGATCATTCATGTACAGCATAACCAAAGAATTGCCCAGCAGTCAGCTTATATTATAAGAGAAGGAAAGCAATCTTTCTATAGTCTTCAATATCAATTTACTGTCACCTTAGATGGAGAGTTCTAAGGTTGCATATGAGTTCAAACCTCAATTGATTCCCTCCCTCCCCACCCCATAATCTATGGTTTAAATTGAACAAGAATTCCTTACAGCTTCACCAATAATATTGGCTTATACATAGTGTGTCTAAGTAGCCTGCTAAATGTTAACTGCATAATAAAGACTACATTACCATGAATGACAACTATCGCTTGAACATTTATCATGTGTCAGGAATGAATTGGAAGAAACCTTACTGGTTATTATAGCTCAATTTTTCATTTAAAGAAAGAAGAGCTGAGTTCTGGAGAGTCAAGTTAATTGATCAAGGTTATTTAGGACAAGTTAATAGATCTTGATTTTTAATTCAATGTCATTTCTATTGCACCACTGGTTTTGAATAGTTCTGTTCTCCTTTAGAAGATAATTTTCTGTATGTGATCCAGATATCTAATCTCATCATCAAATTCTTATAAACATATACACAATCTTACTGTTTCAGAATAGAAGACACTGAAGGATCAGGATCTGACAAATCAGAGAAAATGCATCTCATCATGTGCTGTTTCCTTTTTTGTGATCAAACATCTTTACATCAATTTTGATAATATGTGCATGGATATATGTGTATCTATGAATATATACATTAAAATCCATGTTATCTTTCTCTTTTACATATAAAGCATCTAACTTACATTCTGCTTTTAGATTCTAGCTAATGTGATTTCAGGAAATGTAAATTTGCTTATGAGATAGTCTACATAAAAAGTGATTTTTTTCTTGGAAAACATTATATAGATACACCCACACACATATACACAAACTCACTCCAAAGGAAAATATCTATATCCATGGGTGTATGTGTATCACGTGCATGATGTTACCATACTGTATATTATCTGTACGATATTACCTATTTAATCCAGATAATTCTGGAACTATTTTTATAATTTGTATTTGTATCTCTAGACGCAAATCAAGGTATGGTCCCAAGATGCTGTCTTTTTAAAAAAGTAATTGTTTACTTATTTGTTTTCGTCTAAAATGTGTTTGTAGGTGTTTTGAGGGGACAGTATCTCTGGTTGGTTTTGGGTTGTTTTGTATTTTAATCTTAATCTATTATGCACAGGCTACTTTGTAAACCCCATTATTCAAATGTGTATTTTATTCATAATTTATGATTAATTAATAGTATGTTTTTTGGGGGTCTTGGAAAACACTATTAAGAAAACATTAAACATTTGAGGGGAAAATCTTAAAGTCATACCATAGTTTCTTTTTTAATATTTTTCAAAAAGTAAGTGACTTCACAAACACAACTGTAACATGATTTAGACAACTAAGAAACAAGCAAGTGTATTTTAAAATGCTAAAATAAAATTACATTTATACAAGTACAAAGCGAAACAGTGCTGTTAAAAATGTTAAACTTTATGAAAAAATCATTTGCAATTCACATCAAAATAATTTAACATTCTCTATTGTTTTAATAATACAAGCTGCAACAACAGAACAAAAAAAAGATACACGCACACAATGTTTAAACCAAATCAGTTATAAGTGCAGGAAAAGTAAGTACAAGCACTTGTAGCCCACACAAATCTTTTAGGATTGGCACCATCTCTCTAAAACATCTATATTCTATATAGATTTCTAATTACACCACCACCAGCAGCTGCCATTGAATTCTAGAAATACACACAATATACATAGTATATTTGTTCACATTGGGAAGATCAGTGAAATTCAGCCAACTATTTTATACATGCCTCGTTCTTCAGTAGACAATAAGGAACTCTCCGAGGCTGCAGTCTCTCTTCAGAGTGAATTCCGATTTATCTTTATGCTTTCACTGATCTGTATTTTTTCACAGTATAAAATTGTAAATGGTAACTATAGAGATTCTGTCAGCTTGAGGGTTATTAATAAGCTGTTGCTAAATGTGAACTCAGATAATACCTTTGAAGCCTCCAAAACATGTACATTTTTGCTGAAAGACTAGCATAGGAAATGTTTTTTTTCCTTAAAAAGAGTGCTTAATTCCTGGTTTGGAAGTCACAGAACTGCAGCAGAGCCACTATACAATTCATTTAGTCAGAAATAACCCCTAGCCTTTCTGATCACTTGCTGGTAACAGGAGTAGCTTGAGAAAGACTGTTACTATCTAGGCTTAGCATATTTGAGGATTTTCTTTTTTGCCTTGCTTCAGTCAAATCTTATGATTTTTCTTTCCATATTCCCTCTCTGTTTCTCACCCTTAGCCCAGAAAGATCATTCTTTTCAGTCCAGATATGGGCTTCTCAGATTGCCCAACTCCTCTCCCAAAATAAAAGGATGAGCGGACTGCTTAGATCATCAGCATCACACGATCAAACCAGGGCTTCTCTCTTTCATCCTAGGACCAAACTCTCCTTTAGGGTCATTTTTCTGAGCCTTAGCATTTCACTGTAATTTCCCCTTCCTTGTCATGCTGGTCCCAACTGAATTATCCCTGGGCACCAGGAATAGATTATTTTCAAGGAAATTCAACAAGAATAGGTACCTAAATGAATTGTGAAGTTCATATCCTAGCCCTAGAATGAATATTCAGTTCTCTTTGTATTGTAGATTTATTACTTGGAACCTGGTATTAGAATTGGCAAAGAGATAGAGTTAGCATCATTCCAAAAATAAAAGACCTCAAGAATGTATTACTAATAATGTTATGTCCATTACACAATGTATTCAGCGAAGTGGCAAAGATTATAGAAATACAGACAAAAGTACAACTTGTTCTCCTCTAGTTGGATAAATTATTTTTCATATTACAGTTGATTATGATTTCATATGGAATTATCAGATAGAAATTCATTTGCATTAAATTATAATTTTAATGAATACTCTCATAAGGTAGTATACTTTTAAAAAGAAATATGTTACTAAAAATTAGAAAAGGAATTTGCTCATGGAGAAGGTTTAAAAATATGTTCTATTCATTAATAGAGTGAAACCTTGTACTGGAGAATGAAGTGGACCAAAGGAAGGATTCTATGAAACAAGTTTAAAAACTTAGCAGAATATATTTAAAGAGGTTTCAGTGCCTAAGAAATCAAGACAGTAATCCCCATATGAACACTGCCTTTCGATGATAATCCAGGGGAACTGATATTTCAAAATAATTGCCTTTGTTTTTCAGGAAGATGCATGCATTTACTTCCAATTTGCTTCTAAGGAAACTTAGCTAGCTTTCACCTCTGTTTCAAGTATCTTATTATAATATTTGGGATAAGGGTGTTCTGATGATGTTTTTTTTTTTTTTCAAATCTGTCTGGGAGGTTTGATTTTTTTAAATTACAATTTTAGTAGATTAATGTCAGCTTTTAATGTTTATGTTGGGACATTTGATTTAAAATTTATATAAGTAGAGATATCAAGAAAGAAGGTTAACAAGCAGTACATTTAAGTAGAAGTATAAAAGTGCAGAATGCTAAATTATGCCATTGGAATCATTTCCATTTCTCAATTGCTATTTTTTAAATAGCTGCGAATGAAAAATTCATGTCAAAATAAAGAAATTGAGCTAAAAGAAAAAGTTTTATTTATTTTTCTCTCTGAAAGAAACATACTCTGCCTCACAGTAAATCTTTCTTATAAGGCTACCTTTAGTGTAAGGCTGGGTCAATTCGACTTGAAATATTTAGGACACCTCCTCCTTTTATTACTATCCTTATTTTAAAAAGAAACAAAAACATTTGGCACCTGAGGATAGCTGTAATGGGAGGAAGAAAGAGATGACAGTGGGTTTAGGTCTTGAGCTATGAATTCTACCACTATGAGCCTATCAAAGCACATGTTTTCTATTATGACTTGAAATCTCTTTTCTGCAGTATTTAAAAAAGTGACAGTATGAAGTGCACAAAAGCATATTAATAATTATTTTAAAAAGGAAAATATTAATAATTGCTTTGCCTCTTTTTGGAATGGCTAAGAAAGACTGTGTGGTTTATACCCAGTAAGGTTCCTCTGTTTTAGTATTCTGTATTGCTTTGAAAAATCTGCGTTCTTCATAGTTCATAGCTGCCTCGCTTAAGCAGCCAAGAAAAGTTAAATCACTGGCATAGCTAAATCTCTGCTAAGCCGACTTGACGCAGCTTAAAATTTCCAGTGTGTTAAGATTGTGTTAATTCTTTCAACGACTGTCCCTCCAATCATGACGTCTTCATTGGGTTTATGGACCACTCTTCCAGTGGTGGGATTCGTAAAGAAGAGAGGAGTTCTTTGTGCATCAGGTTCTCAAAAGAAAGGAATGAAGAAGCCCAAATGCATATTTTACTATTTTTAGCTGGCAATACTAACGGAACAGCATTCATAAGGAGGAGTGGCCGTATTTCATGAAGGAGATAGTTGGGCTGGAGCTCAAGGATTATTATTATAAAGAGAATTTCCAGCTACACAACGCACCCCTGCGAGGGAAATACAAAACAGTATTCCAGAATTTTTATTTATTTTTTGCTACTCCAGTATTGATTGGCAACATGGTGAAATAGTCAAGAAATCTTTTCCACTGGTTTTCTTGGTTAGTGGAGGCGAATCTGAAATAACTAGACAGAATCCCGGATGTAGGCTTTTGGAAGAGGATTTCACAACCAAATCGGAGAGGAAAGTCTCTGGTTAAAAGCCCTGGGTACATTAGCTCAGCGCTCACTATCCAGTTGTGCGTTAGGCATGGGATACACGCCGTGGTGAACAGCGGGTCCAAGTTACTGCTTTTCCAGGTCTTTAAGGAAAGGAAAAAAAAAAAGAAGAAAGGTTGACGTTTTGGTCCCAGATTTTGAGTTTGTTAGAAAATGTACATTCATGTTTGGTGAATCAAAGAATCTTCTGGGAAAAGAAAGGAAGTAAACAAACAAAACTTGTTACAGTTGCTTGCTAACGATGCCTTCCCCGCGCTCCCTTATGCTGTTTGGCACTCCCCGCTTCGCTAGCGCCAGAGCACTAGGTATGCAACTGTTTTAACAGACTCCTTGTCAGCCCTCAAAAATATAAGCAGTGTTCTTAAAAGCCCATGTTTTCTAAGGCCACGAGAAGAAAATCTGCCAAAAGAGTTGTAGTTGCCGTCGTCGGTTGTCGTTAAATAGCACTATTCATCTCTCGTTCCCATGACTGGTGTACTTGGCATCTCCCACCTCGGTCTTAACCAGGTGACCGTGCTTGTCACCGCGTCCGTGGGAACACCGGAGGTCTCGGCTCTGCACGCGGAACCCGCGCGGTTGCCAATGACATTCACAACGACGAGGAGCTCTGAGAGTAATCTCTTATGATCAGTGTGTCATATTTGGGAGACGATGGGATACAGAGGGCCGACTCGGACACCGGTGAGTTGGGGGTTGTGCTCCCCGAGTCCACCGAGTCTCTGAAGGGGGACGGCGGGGTGAGCGCCACCAGCTCCTCCAGGTCCGGCTTGCCGGCCGCAGCCTCGGGCCCGGGCGCGGGGGCTTCCCGGGCAGCGCCCCCGGCCGGCGGGGTCTCCGCCACGGGCTGCGCGACCTCGATGGCGGGCAAAGGCTGGATTTCGGCGAACGTCGTCATGGTCGTGGGCAGCTGCATCTCTTTGGGGATCAGGTAGGATGAGCAGAGCGGGGAGCCCACGCCGGGGCCGGGGGCCGCGGTGGCCAGCATCATGGAGTTGAGCTCGCTGATGTTGGCAGTGAAGCGGGTCACCACGCTGCTGATCTGCTCCATGAGCGACCCCTGAGAGGAGCTGCTGCGCGCCGCGGGCTCCGACTGCAGCGAGGGCGCATCGTCGTCCGTGCGCCCCGCGGAGCCAGCGCGGTGGCTCAGCGTGCTGATGGGCGACGGCGAGCGCGGGCGCGCGGGCGCGGGCAGGCGCTCCTCGGCCTCTGCGACGTCGTACAGGGCCTTGGGGCTGGCGTCTGGGGGCTCCGGCCCCCCGGGGCCAGCGCCCGTTGCCCCTGAGGCCCCCGCGGCCCCCGCGCCCGCGCCGCTGGCTCCCAGGCCGCGGCCCTCGGTGCTCTTGGGGAAGGGCTTGATGACGGCTGTTTGGTTGGGGTTCTCTTTCTTGTTGATGTGAACGGACA
This sequence comes from Cabassous unicinctus, assembly GCA_029593785.1. Taxonomy (NCBI): domain Eukaryota; kingdom Metazoa; phylum Chordata; class Mammalia; order Cingulata; family Chlamyphoridae; genus Cabassous; species Cabassous unicinctus. Next base: position 15,383 of record JAQZBX010062972.1, read on the forward strand.
GCCGCTGCCACAGGTGCTGCCCCCGGCTGCTCTTCTCGTTCTGGGCCCACGTGACGGATTTTCCATTGGAGCTGCGGGCAGAAGGGAAAGGAGAGGTGACTCAACGAGGTCCCCAGGGGACTTGGACGCGGCTTCCCCAATGGTGGGTGACTATGGCCCTGCATGGGAAGGACTTTTCTAATGCTTTCAGGAAACAGGGCTTCAAAAGGTTTACAACCACGGGAAGAGGAGGTGTTTGCTTGTTTTGAGTTAAAAGCGACCTTATTTTATTTGGCTTTCAATTTTTCGTGACAACAAAAATACTGTGTGTCAAAGGGGACATTAGTAATGATAAAGAAGAACTTATTGGGATTCTACAGTAGTCTTGAACCCACCCGTGCAGGAAAAGCTGTTTATGCTGCAGCCATAGATACAAAGGCTTGCAGACTGTAGTGTGTGCAGAAGTGCTGGCACAAGGTCAAGGCTTCCTAAAGCCAGCGCTTCTGAACAGAACATTAGAACTGACACCGGGACTAAACCCATTCATCATAGGGTATGGTGAATGGGTGAGAAAGTCAAAGATTACCAGGAAGCAGACCCTGGTTCCAGTTTGACTTTTATTCTACAGGCTAATGTTTAGTCTATTTAACTAGAGATTTCTATCTGAATTCCTGACTTTGAACATGGGTTTTTACCTAATTTGCTATCTGCTGGAAAACACACACTCAGTGTACACATACACAGATTTCTGATTAACTAGAACTTCTCAACTTCGCAGAAATCCTCATGAATTTGTTTTTAGGGCCTAGAACTTGATTAACAATTCCGTGAGGTAAGTGCCCTTGGCACTTAACATAGTGCTGCCCAATCTGGGTCTTGATGAGTGTTGCCTGACTGACCTGATTTCTCAGGGCCGTTCTTGCCCTCCCCTTTTCCCAAGCAGTCCTTTTGGGTGTCCACCCTTGGTTTTTGAAAGCTGCTCTGACGGAGAGGCGTTCGGTGGCTCAGCCTCAGTGCAGGACTGTGTCTTCCTTACCACTAAAACCCAACACAGTGGACTCTGAAACTACAGGAACCTCACATGTGGTTGGCAGATGTGGCCTGAACTTCTGGAATGTGCTACAGTGAGATCCTGGTGTGAGCCCCGTCATAAAGGAATCTGAAATCTCTGTATCTAGTGGGTTCTGTTATGTGCAGATAAATGGGTTCTAGGGGTTGTGTCCGAGAGAGAACCTAATTTTATCATCTCTGCCCATGGTTATTAAACGTAATTATGCATAAGACTCACCTAAGGCTTGTGTTAAAGATCCCAGGCCTGACCCCAGGATATTTGGATTAAGTGACTGGATTGGGGTCCAAGAATCTATATATTTTTAGAAGCACTCTGTCCCCTGTCCCCCAAAGTTTTTTTTTTTTTTT
>JAQZBX010062973.1:5406-16879 GCA_029593785.1 Cabassous unicinctus
CAGCTGTAGGCTGGTTTAAGGCTCATCACTTTCCCCAGGGCTCATTTCTTTCTGGGCTCAGCTGCTCTCATCTCTCCCGCATATCTGCTTCTGTGTACTCCTCCGTGTATTTACTTCCCTATCTTTGATTGAGCATCTGTTTATATAGCCCACAGCTATAGGCTAGCTGTAGGTGGGGACTCAAACTGAGTCACCCTAATGACGTGGTCAAATAAAAGCCCTAATCTTGATTTAATAAATTAAAAGTAAAACTTCTGAGTCTAATACAATCTAATATGCCCAGAGGACCAGACCAGTTTACAAACACAATCCAATATCTATTTTTGGAATTCATAAACAATACCAAACTGCCACAGGCTGCATCATGAGTTGGTCACAGAGCAGTGACTGAGCTTATATCTCCTGACTCCCAATCCACAGCTTTGCCCTCTATCCCTGGCAGCCTCCTTTGGCAGCCTACTAGATACTTGTGCACATAGATAAGGAGGAACCAAGAAAAGCAAGAAGTAACAGTTGACAATCATTTGTCTTTCCAGAGCCTGTCAGAGAAAATTGGTCTTCAACCACAGAATCAAATTAAAGACTTTAGAGAAGTCAGAGTGTTTATTCTTCATTCTGATGACCAGATTTAGACCTAGACCTGTCTGAGACTTAGCATATTTGGTGAAATATAACATCAATTCTATTTCCCCTTAAATTTTTAGAGGCACACCAAAGAAATCCTAGGGTATAGCAGAGCTCCACTAGGGACAATCCAGGTATAGGGACACATGAAGCAACTCTATGTGAGCTGAATTTGTTTATTGTACATGTTCGCAAGTTTGAAAACTCTATACCAATAGATGCTCTGGTGAAAGTCAGAGGGAAAGTTCTAGAGCTCAGTCTACTTGTCATCCCTTTTGTTCTGACTAGCTGCCCTTTCAAAAATTGCTCGGCTTTGGCAGAACACCTCTTAGAAACTATTGGGCTGGTAAATTAATGTGTAAAGTAATCCTCTGCTTGAAAGTATAGAAATACCATTTTATCCCTTTATTCTTTCCTAAGTTTAGCAAATATTTATAAAATGAGTGGTCTTTTATGCAAATCTTTGATGTGCTACATTTCCCTCTAAGGTAATGGTAAGTAAGCTTGTTCCTCAATAATAATCATTTATTTTTATATGATGGTTATTGGAACATAGTAGACCACACTTTACCGAGTATTTTCATATACATGACCCACTTGATCTTCATGACAATCATGTAAAGCAGATTTTTAATATATTCATTTCACAGGTGAGGTAGCTGAGCCTCAGAAAAATTAAGTGACTTGTCCAAGGGAACATAACCATTGGTGGGACCAGGATCTCAACTTAAGACTTCTGACCACAAGTCTAGTCTCTTTCCTTTTTTTTTTCAGGGCTGTTGGACTGTTTTATGGTTGTGGGGATTTACGTATGTGGATTTACCCATTTTCTTTGGCACAATTTATGAAATTAATAGTCTAGTCTGTAGTCGTGGAATTAAATCCAGATTTGTTTTATAAAGTATTGAAAACCATGAGGTCACTAACAAAGCAAATTAGTCATGGATAATTAAAATGTGTGGTAATTATCATTGAAATGTAAGCATGTTTAATTGTAAGCTGGAATCCTAGGTCATTGTTATTAGTAGCTGCTTCAAGATTTACTCTTCATATTGAAGCATAGTGGTATTTATGGGCCATATAATCAGAGCTGTCCCTAGATATTAAAGACTTTTCTCTAACCTTTCCTCTCTCTTCTTTGTGTGAGTGGCAGGAAAATTACTCAGGGAGGTAGGTGATGGGGGAAGGAAGTCATTCTGCCAGCAGATGCACTAAAAAACACAGCTTACATGAATATAACTAATCCACAATTTCACCATTTCATGCCAAAAGTGATAGCATTTCTCTCATTTCACCCTTGGATTGCCTTTTTGTTACATTATTTTTTTTTATTCATCGCTACCCTTGATGTTCGTTTTACTCAAACTTCACTCCATCAATATAGCAGAGATGTGGGGATGAAAAATAAGCTCATACTGATTTTTTTTCCTAGCCTTGTTCCTCTTAAAAAAGTTGCTGCTAAGAGGTGGCAGGGTGAGCCTTTGTGTTCTCACAGAACGTGAAGCAGCGCACTGAACAGAGGCATGCGTTGTGAAAGCACTTACCTTGTTGGGTGAAGAAGAGCCAAGGGCCGTGGGAAAGCAGTAGTGAGGTTTTGGCTGTTTTGTTTCAGAACCATGTCTTGCCTACCTAAAAAATGTCAGATTGCAGAATTTTTGGTTCCAGTTTACAACTCTGGCCAGACTTAGGGAATCCTTTCCATTTTGGGAATACAGGGGCTTCGTTTTGATCTGATAAGCAGTCTCATTCTTGTCTTATTTGTCTGGGAGTTCAGCCATCTCCCTTCTATAACTCTTTCCCTTGAACTTTCCCACTATATAGGGGATAGAAATGTAAAAATATTTGATACAATCAGACCTCCAAAGTCTCTTCAATGTGAGTTTGTAATTAACACAGAAGTTCTCAAGCCTGGGGATCAGTTGCTATCAGCCAGTATCTCCTGAGGCCATGTCAAAGCACAGCAGACTACCTCCCATCTTCTGCACCCAGACAGGATTTTGGCAGTGTGCTGAGACTTTCTTGGCTTCTTAGTTCTTCTTGAAGTGTGATGCCAATTAGATGCCACCCACCATGGCAGTTCCCTCAGGTTCACCCTTCCCGGTGTTGGGAACAAGTGTGTTTAGTGCTATATTTTAGCTTAACCCAAATACTATTTTTTTTTTCTCCAGGCAAGTCTGGAAGCATTTTAGCAATCTCCTCTGCACACATTTTTGAGGAGATCTTGACGAGAGTGCAAGTTTGTGGTTTTTGTGTTGAATTTATTGCCTTTCTCATTAAACAGTAGCAAGAATGGAGTCTTATAGTTTTCATCTGTGCAGAATTTCTGGTGCAACTTTTGATGTTCTCTGGTTTATAGGCTGGTGTGGATTTCCTACATTCAGCAGGCATTTGGTCTTTTTCCCCTCACCCTCCTGCTTTTTAAGGACAGGAACACTGTATTCATAAGGATGACAAAATAGAGCAGCTGGTGAGCATGTGATGTTTTTAATCCCATCAGGCACTTAATTGTTAAGTCCTTGGTTTCAGGGCACAAACTAAATGTTAGAGGACCTGGGATTTGGAGAATACTACTGCCATTCATCTATTCATTCAAGTATATTTATTAAGCTTCTCTTTGGAGGCTTAATGCTATTTTGCTGGACTGGACAATGAACTAGCCTCTATTAATTTATGTCAAATAGTTTATACTGAGAAGGCAAAATATTTCAAAGAAAATAAGCAAGAAGGCACTTGTATTAGTTTGTGACTGTTGGTTGTTCTGGAAAAATGACCATACTCATTCATATGGAAATTGGGTAAATATATTTGGAGATTCTCATTATGGGCCCAGCCACTCAAGAGATAGCAAATGAGTCATCACATTTTCTCAAGTCTTTCTCTGAGAGACATGGTTCCTATTTGCAAATGAAGAAAGTGATAATAATTGTCATGCCTAATTTCTACAGGAATGGTGAATGATTAGGAATCCAACCCTTGGATCTTTAATTCTTTGCCTTGTTCTCTATGTTCTGACTCCTTAGGTTATGAAATATGAGAATGGGTGTTTTTTCAAAATAGGTTATATTCAGGAATTTCCTGATTCTTTATGGCAATGTCAGAACTTAGTGGCTCAGATAATAAAAAAGAAACCTAATTCAAAATCATTTTTTAATTTTTGGAATCAATAACATACAAATTTATAAAATAGATATAACTTCTGTATTTTGTTTCATTTAGGCCAATATGTTTTCCCCAAAACATATAAATGATGACTTGGATGTTATCCTACACAATTGTCTGAGATTATAGATATATCATGAATACCTACAATCAAGTATAGATTCTGTATTAATTTTTCTTCATATTTGGTGATTTAAATTACTGTCTTCATTTCTACTTCCATGAAAATAAGGATGGGTTTAGCATGCTTTTGGATGACTTCCAGTCACCTTTTCAGATCTGTCTCCACCCATCCACACCTAGCTTCTCCTGGCGCTTGGCCCTGGAGGCCCAGCAGGTATGGACTAGTCAATAGACTCAAGTGCTTCTAGCTCTAAATGTTTTTGGCTAATGGGAACTTTGGCATTAGTTCAGGGAGTTCTCCTACAAGTTTGCTTTGAGCTGACTGCATCCCTATTCCAAAGATTATTGCTCTTCTCATCTGATATGACTAAATGCCCTCCTGGATTCTGGTCAGCTTGCTCCTCTTCTTTTCTGCCAAGGGGTAGCAGCAGCTTCTCTGGTATTAATAGTTTTGAGTTACTTAGTTACTACATCCTCCCTTATGATTCCCCCACACCCTTACCACCCCTTTATATATAATACATAAGTAAATCATCCTCAAATCATCCTGGTTTGAGTGTACCATTTATTTCCTCTTGAGACCCTGATTGATTTAAAAGAGAGTTATAGAGCTCAGCATACAGGGTAGCTGTGAGTTACTTTCATTAGTAAACTGTGAGGGAACTCATGGAGGAGGAAAAAGAAGGAAAATTGCTACCTGGAATAGACATGCTTACTGTTTTCTTTCTGCCCCAGACAGATGTATACACCACACGCACACACACACACACACACACACCCACCCCTTATGTTTGCTCAGTTTTGCACTTAGCTCAAAATTTCAGTATAAGTGAATTTACTAGTTTACAAATATGGGCGAAGAATAGCAGTTCAGATCCTCCCATGGCTAAGGCAGAATTCTTTATTCCTAAGGTTCTATGCAACTTCTTTCCAACTGGCCCTGGCTGGTCCCTTATTATCCATAGTAATCCTGCTGATGGAATTTTTGACAGTGACTAATAATTTTTTCAGTACTGATTATAGTTAGAGTCCTTCAATTGGCAAGTGATGAAAGGTGTTGTTATGTTTGTTATTCATTGTGCTACTATCTCCTCAATTCAGAGGCTACATGGACTATAGCATCCTAAATGTATAAATTCTAAACCCTAGTGTCCTAGCTGAGCATTTGGAATGATGAATAACAAATGACAATGTTTGTTCACTTACAAATGATACATACAGCCTACATGACAGGGTGGGTAAAAAGGATAATGCTGTATTTTTCTAAACTTTATATTTTGAAATAATTTTATACTAATAAATAAATCACACAAATAGTATACGTAGCTCCTGTGTACCTCTCCCCCATCTTCTCCCACTCACTGCATCTTAACCTTAATTCTGTATTTTATTTTTAAGAGATTTTTTTCATGGAAGTGATTTACTTATTTATTCCTGCCATTTGTCCCTCTGTTTGTTCATGAGTTAATATTCAGAAAAGTCCATCTTTCTATTTCATTTTGAGGGAAAAAATTAGGATGTGCTTTAAGAGGAAACAAATTTAGTATGATAAACAGCATTACTTTGTTAGAAAGTAGTAGCTCAGCAGAGGGTGAAAATGCTGCTTTGCTAATAGAATTTTAACAAAGGCAACTAAATACTGATTTTTGTACCATAGAAGAACAATTGGGTTTGATTTGTTACATTCCAGAGATGCTTTTCTTGTAGTTCAAAGCTGTATTCTGGGGAAGGCTATGTAGTTTGTAGTCAGCCTTAGTTTAAAAAAAAGGTAAGAACTATTTTTTCCAATATTTTGACTTATTATATCTAGCACATTTTTCCTATTTATAAATTCATTTCCAGTGTCTGTCTACAAAATAAATCTGGTAGAGTATATTGGGATATTTTATTTCAGGAACATATATATTATTTATTTGTACTTATTTGAGTATTTGACAACAGTTCCAAGTCAGTTCCAGGTTCTACCCTTCTATTCTTAGGGCACTCAGGCCCTTGGCCATTAAAGACTCCCAAGACATTGAAAGACCCTTCAAAAGAAACCTCAAATTGCCAAGAGTTGAAAATTCAAAGCAGTAGTTTTTTTATTTTAAACTTGATAGTATCAGTTCCTCATAATGGTCATTACCTTTTTTTGGTGGCTAATCCCATATGATTTATTTTGTCTTTTTGTAAATTAATTCACATTATTTTATGAATATGGAATGATTATGCCTTTGCTCAAATAGCATTGCAAGGCCTGAAATCTGGCCCTGGTCAACCAAACCATAGTCACTTAGACACTTACCTAAGATACTGGATTTATTGAGCAGATGTTTAGGTGGAAGCAAGCTGCTCTTCAGCTATAAAGAGATAGGTCATTGGTCTTTTAACACATTATTGGATATTAGCTGCTTTTCATCACTGATCAAAAAGTAGACACATCAGATAAAAATGGATAACTTTATGAAGGACCCAGCTGCCTGTTTCCAAGCACTTTTTGAAATAATTACATTTAAAGTTGGAGAGGAAAAAGTACTTTTACCCACCCAGAAAAATGGGTCATTAATTGCCATATATTTCCAAGGCTCCATTTATATAACAAAGCTTTTTTTTTTTTTTAAAGAACACTATATTAAGTAATACATTTATTGTGCTATTTCCAGGCCCTCATTGGTTAGAGGTAATAGTCCTGGGTAAAACTGCAATCTGTTTTGCTATACTCAGTAGCAAGTCAAGGAATAGGTTGCATGTCTATTCACATCCAATATGAAATTCTTTCTACAAATATTTTTCCTCTGAAGGGGAAGTTTTAAAGACGAAACTGGGCTACCAGGAACAGATTCTTTTGGACAATACTTCATTCATTTTATGAGACTTTACCTCTGAGATTCATAAAAGGAATAGACATTCAGTGATGTGTTCTTAGGGATTTGTGCATGATTTGAGGAACTTGACTTGTGATTTTATCAACTTCCTCTTCTGCCCTCCTTTCTTGGTGTTTGACTTGTTGAGATTGATACTGCTTATTTTGGGAATAAAGTATTGTTTTTAATAAGTAGTCTTAGGTACCTATCACCACCTATTTTGATGAGCTCATTATGTCCCTCATGGATTTGCATTCTTGCAGGCTATAGTGAAATTAGTACATATTGTTAATAACCTAAGGAAGCTAGTAGTTGATTCTGTACAGGACGGGTGTTCATTCTCTTTTATGGCTACAAACTTTATTCCTAACTCAGCTTGTGTACTATTGGTTATAAAGAATACTAGGTAAGAAGGAATAAATTCATCTCCACTATAAGAAAAATCGCACTGGGATTCAGAGATGCCTTAGGCACAGTTCCTGTCCTCTTGGTGTTCATAATCTAATGAATGAAGAGGAAAAGTAAACACATGGGGGATAAATGATATAATTAAGTTGTGCACAAGCCATAGGAGCACATTAAACCAGATCTTTTTTCTGGGGCTGGGATTGGGTTCAGGGAAAGCTATTGAATGGAGGTACCTATGATATGAGTTCTGGAAAGGCAATTAAGAAGATAAGCAGGCTACAGGAAAGATAGAGAGAGGGGGAAGGTAGATGGGGATGTGAGGAATGGCATAGTAGATTTGGAATTCAGATAGATTGAGATAAAACTATGAACAACAGTGCTCTCACCCTCATTTCAACCCATTCTGTAGGCAAGGCAAAATACTATTCTATTTTACAAATAAGAAAAGTTAGGCCAGAAATATTGAGTGAATTATACAAAATCTTACTACTTATAAATGGCTCAGCTGGGATTTGAACACAGGTCTCCTTACTCCAAATTCTGTGCTTTCAGCCTGCCATTTTAACCAAGGCCCTATTGAAGTGAGGGCTGAGTAGGATCATCTTCACTAATAAAATGAAGTTTTCCTTTCTGAGATTATATGTTCTTGGAGAAGTACTGTGTGTTATTTAGCTTTGTACGCATTGTGCTCGGCATGACGCTCGACTTATCATAGATAGCCAAACATTGTTTTGAATTGAATTGAATTGAATATATGGATAGGTATTCTAAAACTTTTCTCAAATGAATGAACTTCTCGGCCAGGACTTTTGCTTTCTTGCTTTCCTCATTTTAATTCTTTACAGTCTATTCTTATCCTTATAAGGTAAGAACTTCATTCCCAGATCCTAAACTTAGAACTTCTGATGTCTCACCTTCTGTGACTCTCCTTTGCACATAGTGAAGAGACCCTTATTAGATGTATTTATTAGAACCTATCCCAAACATGTGTTCCCCCCATATTTATGTTCCATATAAAATCCTCACAAAGAAAATTATGCTTTTTTCTTGACAAATTGTCTTGAAGCACAAATATAAGGTATAGACTATCAGGGCTTCTTGAGAAGATTTTGGAGTAACTGTATCCTGTTTCTCACCCTTGCTCTTGGCTAGAAAGTTGATGACATTTTTTGCTTTCAGTGGTCTTTATTTTTCACCTTTACTTGAAGTTGGTGAGAAATGAAACTATGTGGTTGGTTTGGACAGGGAATTAGAAATCATTTGATGCTGATCTGATATTAACTGAGGACAGGGCTGAATTTAAGCAACAAAATTGGCTTATACTTACTGCTCCCTAGCCTTTGAATTGCATTGACATTCACAGGAGCTGTGTGGGGGCCAATTTTGTGTCAGAAAATTTGAATTTCCCAGCAAAAAAATACAGAGTTAAATCTATGAAAATAATGGCTCATCTTCCCCACTGTAATATGGGAGAGGGGTTCTAAAAGACAAGCTGCATCGGTCCTCACTGGGAAAAGCCTCTTATACCCTGCCCTGAGTTGGAGTGGCCTCTGCTGCGTGCTCTGCCTGTAACTAGTTTTTCTAGTGAGGAATCCACCATTTCTCTTGGCAGCCCTTCTAATTCTCTGTCACAGCTTTTTCCAGTCTATGAGGCTTGTTTTCTGCAGCTGTGTTTGGCCAGATGGTCCATGGCTTCATTTTCCCCGGCCTGACTCCATCATGCTCAGTTATGAGTGGGTCACAAAATTCTGATTTGGACTTGGGGAAAAAGGGGGGCGGGGGATGTTGTCATTCAGCTTAAAGATTCCTGTTTTCATGTTACATGTTTGCTATTAGTTTTGCCTTAGGATCCCTGTCACTTCTGTTCCTTACAAATGACAGGTATCAAATGTGGTAACATCTAAGGCTTTGCTTTTTATCATCACTTTTTCTACAGTGACAAATCAGTTATTCCAGGACCCAGTCCTAAGACCTCACCAGTGTGTTTACATCAGTATGGGGACGTAGTGTCACAAGTGACATTATACATTCACTTGAGCAGTATACCAAATGTTCTTGGCCCTATTTTCAAGCAGTGCTCTATTGGAAAATCATCCATAATTTCCTGGTTGCTGTCATTCCTGGGTCTCTGCTTTCCATAAACTCGCATTCCTACTGAACAGCTGTGCTTCTGATTAGTTTTCTCTAGAGGTATTAATTTTTCAGTACTTTGCACAAGGAAACTTTTGAAGTAATGGGAACAATGGACCCATCCTTGCTTTGTTCCAGCCAGTTAGTCTGCTCTGGTTCAGAAAAATTTCTGGAAGAGAAACACTAAACTAAACAAAAAAAGAATTCACTTATGTATTTGTTAAAACAAATCTGGGACTTGGCACCATGAAAATCATGATTACCCATTCAGAGTACAGAATAATTTCATGTTTACTTGAACATATTTCTTTCTTGTCTATTTTTCCATCTAGTTTTAGAAACAAATATTTAGTTATCAGCAACACATGCCAGTTTTCTGAATGTTTGAACAGAGAACTAATGGCTCTAGTTTTGAAAGTAACTGTACATAATCATTTTTTACCCTTTATCCAGTTTAGGTTAGATTCCATTGTTATACACTCTCATAGAGCAACATTTCCTTCCAAGCATTTATATATTCATTTTCTTTTTTTTTTTTTTTTAAAAAAAAAGCTACTTTAAAATTTTCTTCTTAATAAGAGTATATCATGACCATGAATAAATTAAAATTTTAATTTTTCAAATACTGCCTTCTCTCCAGGAAACTAGTTTAGAAAATATGAAGAATATATTTATATGCTGGCACTTGGAATGCAAGGATAAACCACTGCTTATAGGAGGGCTGAAAATTATAGAAAGGTTCATGAATTTAATAAAAGATCTTCCTTACTATGGATTTATACCAGGGTTGGATATTTAGTCCTAACATATACAACCAATAAAACATCAAGTTCTTTGATGACTAAATGACTGAACCTGCAGTGATTGATTATACCAACTATATGTAGGTTAAAAAGAAGCAGCAATGTAATTCTTAATTATCAGGAAATATTTTATGGAAGTGGTACTTGAGATCTTGAGAGATGGGTAGGACTTAGTCTAATGTAAGCAGAAACCTAGAAGAGGCAAAGAGTCCTTGATATGTGTTTAGGAAAGAACAAGATTTTTGACTTTATGAAGGGTTTGTGTAAGGGAGCAGAGGCAATTAAGGCTAGAAAGGTAATCAGATTTTGGAGAATTTCAAATTCTAATAAGTTTGTGTCTTATCCTATAATGTATAAGGAGCCATTGAAGTGATTTGAGGAAGATTTATCAATGTGTTTAGGAAAAAATTACTCCTAGGCTAATAGGAAGGCATAATTAGAGAGGAAAGTAACCAAAACCTGGACAATTGGGAGGAGATTTTGATGTGATAAGTGCCTGGGTAGAGGTAGTGAAATATAAATGAAAGAAAGGACTAGGGAATAGCAAGTTCTTTATTGTCCTTCATTTATCAAGCATTGATTGAACATACCAAGTACTATTCTAGGTACCTAGGTATCTAGATACCTGTTATAAATCAGTGTGTCTTCCAATTTTTATTTTCTGATTATTTTTAGTATATAAAATAATTGGGTTTTGTATATTGATCTTGTATCTAGCTATTCTTCTTAACTTATCTATCAATTTTAATTATTTATCTGTAGGTTCTCTAGAATTTTTACATACTTACTCATCTGTGAATAATGACACTCTTATTTCTTTATTTCCAATTTGTATACCTGTTATTTCTTGTCTTATTCCTTTGGCTTGGATCTCCAATACAAAATTTACAATGTTTGGTAGTGATAATAGTGAGCATCCTTGTCTTTTGTATCATCTCAAAGATATAGCTTTAAACAATTTACAATTGAGCAAGGTGTCTTCTGTAAGATATATTTTTGAGCATACCCTTTATCAGATTAAGGATTTACCCGTTTTTGCTAGATTGCTAGGACTTTTATTCAATAAAAATGATGAATTTATTAGTGCTTTTTTGCATGTATTGAAATGACCACAGATCATCCTTTATTCTATAACAAGAACTACCTAGACTTATTTTTCAAATATTAAACCAATTTTGCACTCATGAAATAAAACTCAATTTACACATAATTTATCATCCTGTTTATAAGTTGCTGAATTCCCTTTGTTAAAATTTTGATTAAAATTTTTGCATTTATGTTTATGACTGAGAATTATGTGTAATTTTCCTTTCTTATAATGTGCTTGATTAATTTCTTACCAGTTGTATGGTAATAATAGTATGCTGGACTTAAAAAATTGAG
>JAQZBX010062974.1:0-16786 GCA_029593785.1 Cabassous unicinctus
AAAAAAAAAATATATATATATATATATATATATATATAAAACAACATTTATGTAAACAAACGCACATATATGCATATGTATTTATATATCATTTTACAAATATTGGTATGTATTGTGAAAAATTTGATTTTTACCCACAATAAAAAATAAATAAATAAATAAAATAAAATAAAAAAACAACTAAATGCTACATTCCCAAATGGCACTGAGATATTCTTTTATGTGGAGAAAATAAAATGTTATCACTTGCTAAGAAAATTATTTTAACTGGAGTAATTACTATCACTCTCAGATGAAAAAAGACAGGATTAAAAAAAAAAAACAACAACTGATCTTGTTGTTCTAGAAGTTTTCAAGATGCATAAACATCTTTAGTTCACTATTAAACCCCAAAAAAAAAGTACTTTTTTAAAAACAGGACAAATATTAAATGTTTAACATACAAAATTATTTTCAAGTAATTTAGGAATATCCACTGTCATATAAACAGTTGAAATACCTATCAATTATAAATCTTTCTTACTTAATCATTACTTAGATCCATCAAAATAACTGCTATGGCATAATACAGTCAAAGTCCCTCACACACGATTTAAGTTATAGAACTTTATTAGGCTCTGCCTTCCAGCTACTCTTAATTCTGATCAACAAAACTCATTTGGATAGAGATAAAAACCTTAGAGGAAAGTAGGTATATAACCTTAGCATCTTGTTATCTGTGAATGGGAAGGTCAACTATAATCAACATGTGCCCTAGACTTTAGAAGACAGATTTTTAAAAGAAGAGAAAAAATAACCAGAGAAATAATCATAAAATTCAGAAAGTAAAGCACTGACAATAGGATAAAAAATAATTGTAACTACAGAGTCAGAAATAATCCCTATAAAGAATACAAGAGACAATCAACATTAGTACAAAGAGTCAAAAAAATTTAAAGTACTATCTTTTTCTTTTTGAGCATGTCTGCAATGGCCAGTCAGGGATTTACATATGGCAGGCATTATATGAACGTCACCAAAGCATTTTTCATTATTTTGATTTAAATTTTTTTAATTCCTGATGAAATAGAAAAAGGATTTGAGGATATTGTTGAATGATCATACAAAAAGAGTACTAATAATAAAGGGAAGCACCTGGTAGTATATTCAGAAGCCTCTGCTCCTGGCTCGCTTCTCCTTAATGTGTTTAACAATGTCTTGGATGACGCTTTGAAAAGACAATGTTAGAGAATTCATGTTTAAGAACATGGACTTCGTAGTTTGACACATTTCAGTTCAAGTCCCAGATTCATCACTCAATACCACTGGAAACCTGGGCAAATTACTTCATCTCTTTAAGTCCTAGTTTCTTTACCTATAAAATAGGAATAATGATACTTCCTATTTCATTAATTTTTGCATTTTACAAATACTTTGTGATGATTATTATATGTAGACAATATTTTAAGTGCTTTACAAATATTAATTCATTTAATTCTTCTAGCAACCCTGTGAGAGAGATGTGATTATCATCATTCCCATTGAATAAATGGGGTCACACATATAACAAATAGCAGAGTGGGGTTTAAATCAGATGTGCAGAGTGTTGCACTCAAGAAATGTGAGCACTCATGACAACTGGGAACGCTAATAAATATAATAGATGATAGAAGCAGAATAAGAAAAGATGTCAAAGGGTAATTAGAACAAAATAAAATTAACAGAAAAATGTTACATGGTTCTGTGCTTCTAAGAAAATACAAATCAAATCCACAATGAGATACCACTTAATACCCATTAAAATGGCTATATTAAAAATCAGACAATAACATGTTCTGACAAGGACATGGAAAAATTGGAAGCTTCAAACATTAATGGTAAAAATGTAAAACAGTGCAGCCACATTGAAAAACAGTTTAGCAGTTCCTTAGAAAGTTAAACGTAGAAAGTTAAACGTACTATATGACGCAAAAATTCCATTCTTAGGTATATACCTAGGAGTCCTGAAAGCATACATTCACATAAAAACTTGCACGTGAATGTTCACAGCAGCAATATGCATAATAGCCCCCAAGTGAAAACAACCCAAATGTGCATCATCTGATGGATGGATGAAGACATGTGGTATATCCATACATTGGAATATTATTCAGCCATAAAAAGAAATGAAATACTGACACATGTTACAATATGGCTTGTTTTTAAGTGAAAGAGGCCAGGCATAAACGGCTACGTATCATATGATTCCATTATCTGAAATATCCAGAATAGGTAAATCTATAAAGACCTAGAAAGTAGATGAGTGGTTACCAAGAGTTGGGAGGATGGAGAAATGGTAAGTGACTGCTAAAGAGTACAGGGTTTCTTTTTGGAGTGATAAAAAATGTTCTCTAATTAATGGTGATCGTTGTACACTTTTGTAACTATACTAAAAACACTGAGTTGTATGCTTTAGGAAAATAAAAAATAAAATTTAAAGAAAGACATGAAAACAATGACCAGGACTGCATCATATAAGTTATTTTTGAAGAAACCAGAAATATTAAGGCCAAAGAAAAGTAAAGACTGATTGTAAAGAATCATGATCTAATATGTGGTGAGCCTCCTGTCCTTATGAGGTTTCATGCTTTGGTTGGACAATCACTTAAATCAAAGATGCTCTAAATAAGACACCAAAACCAGATGAATGGTTTGGACTACACGAATGCTGGAGTGCCTTCCCACCTTGAGATTTTTAAATTCTAGAAAAATATCTATGACCTAAGTATTTTACCAATTTGGATTGGCTATTTCCCTATTATATCCAACTATTCAACTGTAGACAACAAGGTATATTCCCTTTGGAACATGAGGAGGATCCAGTATCTGAACAATGACAATGAGCTATCTGATTTTATCACTGAAATAAAGTCAGAGGGCAATTGTGGCACTCCTGCTTAAACAACTTCATGATTCAACAATTATTATTACACATGAAGAAAATGTTAGGGTGAGTTCCAACAAATCACTAACACAAAGTTGGTATTAGGGTTCCATTAATAATAGCAAAGAACTATACTTGGTGAGTGTAAGTAAATACTCTGGGCTTATTAAATTAAAAAAAAATGATCAGCCACAAATGTTGATTAATTAGATTTTTTTCTTACTTAAGAGAACAAATTAACAACATTTGGGGTTAGCCATGTGACAAAGTTGGACTCAGTTGTGGTTTCCCTAAACATGGCTCTTCTGACCCTTCTATTCCAAACTATAATTAGTACTAGGGTTAATAGGTGTTATGTTCAAGAAACTAAAATCTCTGGGCTGTCCATGTGCCAGCTGGGCCCTGAGCTTCAATGGAGTTGCAACACCTACTCTCCAGTTCATTGGGCTCACCCAGGACAACTAACAAGGAGATGATGATGGACAACGACCATCCCAAAGAACCAAGAGTGTCTACAACTGCAAGCGAGAGAGTCTCATCCATCTGCCCCATGCAATGGAAGCCCCCTCTCAATTAGAGGTGGAATGGGCATCACCATCCCAGAATACTCAGGATTGGGGAATGTACTATGGACTAAAGTAGACTTATTGGTATTCTACTATAGACTTATTGTGATTGTAGCAATGGAATAAATTATATCATTGATGTGGAGGCAGTGGCCACTGGAGGTTCTGAGGGCAGGGAGAGGGAAAAACAGGTGAAATATGGGGGCATTTTGGGGACTTGGAAATTTCCTGAATGACATTATGACAGGTTCAGGCCATTACATATCTTGCCATAACCTACAAAATTGTGCTGGAGAAAGTATAAACTACAATATAAACTATAATCCATGCTTAGTGGCAATGCTCCAAAATGTTTTCATCAATTGCAATGAATGTACCACACTAATGAAGGATGTTGTTAAAGTGGGAAAATGTGGGAGGTGTAGGGAGCAGGGCATATGGGAATCCCCTATATTTTAATGTAACAATTGTGTAATCTAAAGATCTTTTTTTTTTTTTAATAAAAAATACATTTTTAAAAATTGGGGGTTAGGTACAGGAAGCAAAGGCAATCATATGATCACACTCTAATGAAATATTTATTAAATATCTGTGACTTATTTTAACATGCAAACAAGAAGAGAAATCAAATCTTTGGTCATTTGCATGAAAACCCATACCCAGTTTCCTAAAATAGCAGGAAGTAACACAATATACCCAGGGATTATGGCAAGTGAAGCCACTCTACTGTGGAGGTAATATCTGTTACTCCATTGACCTGAAAAGATTCACTGGCCATCAGTAAATGGCTACTTTTATACTGTTGAGCCTCTCTTCAGAGGGAAATTCTGTGGCTTAGCAGTGGGGGAAAGATCCTCTCCCAAACCCTCAATAATACACAATAAGTAAAAATGTGAGCAAGGAGGCAGGTGTTCTAAGCTCTGAATTTCACTTTTTATTTTTAGGTGAAGGTTCCAACTTTTATTACAAAAAAAACAGTAATGGAAACTTTCAGTGATGTCACATAGAACACCTGGCCTCCGTTTTGTGCTAGATTCCACTGTTCTAATTAGGCTAATCCACCTTAGCAAACTGAGGTGTAAAAAATAATTAGCCATTGCAAAGTGCTTTTTAAATTCCAAGCACTACATAAATGTTAAGGAATGAGCTTAAGTAATACACAAATTAACTATTAATGAAAAAAACTGAATTTTCTTGGAGTAGAAGTACTCAAGAGCAGAAATCTATTTCTCCTAAATTGTTGATAGTTTTAGTCATTACTGCTCTTGCAGAAACTTAACAAGATGGTTTAACAGTAGAAGTAACTGGTTTTATCACAGCAACACTGTAATACTAAGGACAAGAAATAAAAGCAAGTCTGCAGATATATTAAGCTCAAAAACAGCCCATTTCAAATTGTCTTTGATCTCCTTCTGTATTGTATGTGTCCTCTGTTGAGCATAGAGTTAATTCTGTTATATGCTCATAATGGCCATGTTCCATACTAAGAAACTTCAGGAAGAATTAGGAAAGTAACATATAGAGTAGCTGTTCAAAGCACATTCTGATTCCTTAAATACCTAAAATATGGGTCAGATACATCAGATACCAATAAACAAAATCCAATGGCTTGCAAAACACTGTGAAATTATATCATTATTCAGCTTTATCTTCTCAGAAATAAAATGATCTCTAGAGCCTGTGCCTTTAATCTGGGACAAGCACGGTTAATGGCAAGGTAGGCTTAAAAGCATGTGTAATCTGAGTCTGTTTTTCAGGTAGGCTCTGATGGTTGAAAAGACAGAAGCAACCAAAGTTTCTTTTACTCATTAATACTATACATTTAGTAAAATAATATTAATACAAACATATAAGAGCTCATACTCTACAGGAAAGTTTCTGGAAATACAGATACCATTTTAAGTCAAGAAAGAATATCAAGAAATATCCCAGAATTCTGCATGAATTTCTGTATCTGCTTACATTTAATTGCTAACCCTAAAATTCCTTTTTTTATATGAAACTATACAAGGGGTACCCTATTCAGTTGTTGGGCACTAGTGGGTTTGCCATGAAGCTAGAAGTGTTAGGTATTAAACTTTTTCATCAAGTAAACCAATGGTCTTAACTTTATCACTATGGATTTCACTAGAAGTGACATTCAAAGCATTTAACTAGTCATTAAATACTATTTGACCAGCTCTGGGCAAGGGCTATGTCTTTGTTTGACAGGCTCCTATGACAAACACCACACAACCGGTTGTCTTAAACAATCATGGTTTATTGGCTCACCATTTCAGAGGCCAGAGTACAAATTAATGTGTTGACTAGAAGGCTTGCTTTCCCCCTGGCTCGGTAGTGTTCTGGCTAGTGGGCAAACCTTGGGTTCCTTGGCTTTCCTGTCACATGACAATGTTCTCTCCTTTCCTTTCCAGATTCCCACTGACTTTCATCTTCTGGCTCCCCTCCACGTCTGAATTTCTTCTGCTTATGAAGGACTCCAGTAATCCAGACTCAGACCCAGCCTCATTTAGTTTTGTCACACCTTAACTAAAAATAACATCTTCAAGATATCCTATTTACAATGGATTCACACCCACAGGAATGTGGGTTAAGATTAAGAATATGTGTAAATTGGGTACGTAATTCAACATACTACAGGCTATTTACCTACTATTAAAGAAAAATTCTAATATTTTTACTATTGGTATGGCAGCATCAATATGCCAGACCACAGTGTCATCCTTAACAAGGCAAGTCCCCACTTAATACAAATGAAAAATAGAAATTCAAATGCCAGGAGATCATGGCTACCTTTAGCCCTTTATGCCTTGCCCTTGTTTTATATGACAACATTGGGTCCAATTCAGGAATACTGAGATCTCCTCACACTTGCATTATAGCCTGCATTGTCTGATTTCTTTATGTTACCATATGTCCCAGAACAGGCATTGCCATCCTCCACTCCACCTCCCCCAGGACAGGAAAATTTAGCATGGAAATAAAATTGTTTACTGGATACTACCACCATCCACTCCCTTCTCCTGGAGCTGGCACACAGATTGGGATTGGCTTAGCCCTCCCTCCCTCAGTCCATCATAGTTGGAGACTTACTAAAGTGGAAGCATTTGTATTTCAAATGTTAGATACTCTACCTGAAATAAAGGAAATGAAGTTTAAAGCAGAATCCCAAGAATACCCTCTATTAACAGGCAGAGATTTAGATTATGAGTGTAGTAATAAAGCCATTCCTTCCCTGTTGGCAAACACCTTGTTCATCTCACAGGCTCTGGATAGGCATCACCTCTTCTGTGAGGCACTCTCCATCTCACCTGGGGAGAGCTGGGCTGTTTTCTGTTATCGTTTTGGCCACATTTCTCTAATAACTCTTGTCATACTCATTTTAAATCATTTATCTATAGTCAACCAGTCTGGGAGTAACTGGCAACCAAATATTTACTCAATGAATAAGTGAATGAATAAATGAATGAGTGAGTGAACAAATGAATGAACAAGAGAGAAATTCATGTCCAGGTAATAATAATGCTATGATGAATACATGTATATAAAAGCATATATTCTTATTTTATATAGGAGGGTGAAGAAAGAAAGGCAGAAGAATCCTAGCAAAAGTAGGAGGGGTCACCAACTGATATTCGTTTTCCAACATTCAGGAGTAACACTGAAACAACTGTCCTGTCTACAAGGCAACCAATTCTCAGAGCAAGTTTAGGGAATAGGAAGAACACTTGGTTTTCCTGCCAATGAACCTCTTCCCAGAGAAAGAACATGGAAAAGCTACCATTCCTTCACCTTCCCACCACCCCTACTTATGATCCTGGCCTTAATCCTTTAAAAATTACTATATAAGATCTTCAAATATACGGTCAACTGATATTTGACAAGGCCATCAAGCCCACTCAACTGGGATAGAACAGTCCCTTCAACAAACGGTAACTGGAGAACTGGATATCCATATCCAAAAGAATGAAAGAGGATCACCATCTCATACCCTATACAAAAATTAACTCAAGTTGAATTAAAGACCTTAATATAAAAGCCAAGACCATAAAGCTCCTAGAAGATAATGTAAGGAAGCATCTATGAGATCTTGTACTAGGAAATGGTTTCAAAAACTATAAACTCAAAGTTTGAGTAATGAAAGATAAAATAGATAAATGTGATTCCTCAAAATTAAAAACTTTTGCACTTCAAAGGAGTTTGTCAAGAAAGTGAAAAGGCAGCCTACTCAATGGGAAAAAATATTTGGTAACCATTTATCCAATAAGGGCCTAATATCCAGCATATATAAAGAAATTCCACACCTCGAAAATAAAAGAT
This sequence comes from Cabassous unicinctus, assembly GCA_029593785.1. NCBI lineage: Eukaryota > Metazoa > Chordata > Mammalia > Cingulata > Chlamyphoridae > Cabassous > Cabassous unicinctus. Next base: position 7,789 of record JAQZBX010062974.1, read on the forward strand.
AAACAACCCAATTGAAAAATGAGCAAGAGATTAGAATAGACACTTTTCCAAAGAAGAAATACAAATGGCTAAAAAGTACATGAAAAGATGCTTAATCTCACTAGCTATTATGGAAATGCAAATCAAAACTACAATGAGATATCTTATACCTATTAGACTGGCGGCTATTAAAAAAAAAAAACAGAGAACTACAAGTGTTGGAGAGGATATGGAGGAAAAGAAACACTCATCCACTGCTGGTGGGACTGTAGAATGGTGCAGCCATTGTGGAGGACAGTTTGGCAGTTCTTCAGGAAGCTAACTATAGAACTGACATGGGATCCAGCAATCCCACTGCTGCATATATACCCAGAAGAACTGAAAGCAGGGACACAAACAGATATATGCACATCAATGTTCATTGCAGCATTATTCACTATCGCCAAAAGATGGAGGCAACCCAAGTGTCCATCAACAGATGAATGGATAAGCAAATTGTAGTATATACATACAATAGAATATTACTCAGCTGTAAGAAGGAATGTAGTATTAACGCACGGGATAACATGAATGAATCTTGAAGACCTTATTTTGAGTGAAGTAAGCCAGGCACTGAAGGACAAATGTTACATGACCTCACTGATATGAATTAAGCAAATTGAGCAGACTCAAAGAGCTAGAGTCTGGAAGACAGGTTTATCAGGAGACAGAAAGGGAGTAGAGGGTGGTAAGCCGATGTCCATAAGGGAAAAATCTACGATAAGGTGGAAGGGGGTGGTTGGGCAGTGAATGGACCTCACAGTAGTGCAGTGACATGATTGGGTTCGGCAGTGCTGGTCTGTGAGGGGGAGTAGGGTGGCAGGGATGGGTTAGTCTCTCCATGGGACTAGGGGGAGGTTGAGAGAAGGACCGGATGAATTCTGGAGATTTGCAGGTCTTCTTTAAAAATAAAAAAAAATTAATTATCAAAAAAAGAAATGTCCAGGACCAGATCACTTTGCAGGTGAATTCTGCCAATCATTCCAAGAACAATTAATACCAATCATCCTCAAACTCTTCCAAACAATTGAAGAAGAGGGAACACTACCTAACTCATTCTATGAGGCCAACATCACCCTAAAACCAAAGCCAGATAAAGATACTACAAGAAAAGAAAATTCCAGGCCAATTTGTCATGAAACAGATGCAAAAATCCTCAACAAAATACTTGCAAATCGAATCCAACAGCACAATAAAAGAATTATACACCACGATCAAGTGGTTTTATCCCAGGTATGCATGGGTGGTTCAACATAAGAAAACTGATTCCTGTAATACACCACATTAACCAAACAATGGGAAAAAAAACAACACGGTCATCTCAACTGATGCAGAAAGGGCATTTGACAAAATCCAGTAATCTTTATTGACAAAATAAATTTTAGAAAAATAGGAATAGGAGGAAACTTCCTCAACATGATAAAGGACCTATATGAAAAACCCACTGCTAAGATCATTCTCAAAGGTTAAAGATTGAATGCTTTACTTGTAAGATATGGAACAAGAAAAGGATGCTCACTGTCACCACTATTATTCAGCATTGTCCTGGAAGTTCTAGCCAGAGCAGTTAGGCAAGAAAAAGAAATAAAAGGCATCCAAATTGGAAATGAAGAAGTAAAACTTTCCTTATTTGCAGATGATATGATCCTCTATATAGAAAGTTCTGAAAAATATATAACAAAGCTACCAGATCTAATGAACGAATTCAGCAAAATGGTAGGGTTCAAGATCAACATGCAAAAATCAGTAGTATTTCCATACACCAATAATAAGCAATCTGAGGAGGAAATCAAGAAAAAATTCCATTAACAATAGTAACTAAAAGAATCTAATATATAAATAAATTTAACCAAGAATGTAAAGGACTTGTACAAAAAAAACTACAAAGCATTGCTAAAAGAAATCAATGAAGACCTAAATAAATTGAAGGGCTTTCCATATTCATGGATTGGAAGACTAAACATCATTAAGATATCAATTCTACCCCAAATGATTTACAGAGTCAATGCAATGCCAACCAAAATTTCATTTTTTTCAAAAAATGGAAAAGTCAATTATCAATTTGGAAGGGTAAAGGGCCCTGAATAGTCAGAAACATCTTGAAAAAGAAGAACAAAGTTGGAAGACTTGCCCTTCATGACTTTAAACCACATTACAAAGCTACAGTGGTCAAAACATCACGGTATTGGCACAAGGATAAATATATTGACCAATGGAGTCTAATTGAGAGTTCAGAAATGGAACCTCACATCTATGGACAATTGATTTTTGACTAAGCTGCCAAATCCACTCTATTGAAAAATAATAGTATCTTCAATAAATGGTGCAGGAAGAATTGGATATCCATATGCAAAATAATGAAGGGGGACACTTATCTCACACCATATACAAGAATTAACTCAGAAAGCATCAAAAACCTAAATATAAGAACCAGGACTATAAAACCCCTAGAAGAAAATGTGGGGAAGCATCTTTGGGGTCTGGTGTTAGACAATAGTTTCTTAGACTTTACACCCAAAGCACAAGCAATTAAAAAAAACATAGGTAAATGAGACTACCTCAAAATTTAAAACTTTTATGAAAGTGAAAAGAAAATCTGCTCAATGGGAGAAAACATTTGTAAACCACATATCCAATAAGGGTTTAATGTCCAAGAATATATAAAGAAATCCTACAAGTTGACAATAAAAAGACAAACCAATTAAAAACATGCAAAAGACTTGAATCGATATTTCTCCAAATAAGAAATATAAATGAGCATGAAAAGATGCTCAACATCACCAGCTATTAGGGAAATGCAAATCAAAACCACAATGAGATAATCATTTTACACCAACTAGAATGGCTACTATTAAAAAAAAAAAAAAAAAAAAAAAAAAAACAGAAAATTACAAATGTTGTGGAGGCTGTGGAGAAATAGGAACACTCATTCTTTCTGTTGGTAATATAAAATGAGCAGCCTCTATGGAAGACAATTTGACAGTTCCTCAGGAAGCGAAGTATAGATTTACCATACAACCCCGAATCCTACCAGTAGGTATATACCCCAAAAATTGAAAGCAGGAACTCAATCATATATTTGCACAACAGTGTTCATAGCAGCATTATTCACAACAGCCAAAAGATGGAAGCAATCTAAGCGTCCGTCAACCGATGAATGAATAAACAAAATGTAGTATATACACATAATGGAAAATTATTCAACCATAAAAAGTATTGAAGTCCTGATACATTTGACAACATGGATGAAACTTGAGGATATTATGCTGAGTGAAATAAGCCAGACACAAAAGGACAAATATTGTATGATCTCATTGTTAGAACAGGCAAATTCATAGAGTTAGAATCTAGAATAAAGGTTACTAGGGGCTGGGCTGGGGGTAGGGAATGGAGAGTTAATGTTTAATTAGTACAGAATTTCTATTTAGATTGATTGTAAAATTTTGGAAATGGATGGTGGTGATGCTAACACAATATTGAGAGTGTAATTACCAGCACTGAATTATATATGTGAATGTGGTTAAAATGTCAAGTTTTTGGTCATATATATGTTACTAGAATAAAAAATGAAACATAGAACTGTATAAACAGTGAACTCTATTGTAAATGATGATAGTACAACTATAAAAGAGTCCTTTCATGGATTATAAAAATATACCACACTAATGCAAGGTGTTAATAGGGTAGTATATGGGAAAAATACACCCTAATGTAAACTATGGACTGCAGTAATAATACAATTTAATATTCTTTCATCAATTGTAAAAAAAGATACCACACTAATGCAAAGTGTTAACAATAGGGGGTATGTAGGAACCCTGTATTTTCACATAATTTCTCTGTAAACCTGTAAGTTCTCTAATTTTAAAAAATTTTAAACATTTTTATAGTTGAAGTGCAAAGTATGGTGAAAGCCAATGTTAGCCAGAAAATTTCAGTTTTTGCAGAAGTATCGCTAAGATTAATAATCTCAAATAAAGGCAATGAAAAAACAGGCATTTTTGAATATGATAAGTATATATACATTATTAATGACTGTAAATTTTCAGGATTCTGAAAATGGAGTTGATGTCTCAACATGCTTAATCAGCAAACCCTTTACTTCTTTTTTTTAAACAATATTTTCATATTAATATAGTTTATATTTGCATTTATTATTCATAAAAAATGCAAATGGATACACTACAGGACTAATAGGGAATGTGGATATCTTCCAGACTTTGATTTAGGAGCCATGTGGGGTACTTTTGGTGCTTGGTTTCACAAGAGATCAAAGTACTACAAAGGCCGTTAAACTTTTGTTCTGTTAGAAGGCAGAAATCTCATCAGGAACCTTGCCACACAGTTGGATGGGCAAGAGAAGTGCATCCATCAGAGAGAGGCTTAGCAGGGTTCCTACTGCTTGGCCAGCAGGAGGGTCCTTTTTGTCTCCGTTTGCATAATGCTGCCTGACAGGAGCACTGAGGGATCAGGTTAGATGTTCTACACTGGCAATGTACAGGACAGATAGAGTCTCTCCTTAATTCTTGGCAAATGGACACTGGCTTCCATCTCAAGACAGAGCCAAGTTAGAGCAAGTGGCATGCATTTCAGAGAATACAACTGCATTACTTGAATATAAAAATGCTGGAAAAAACTGGCAATTCTTTGCTTAATGAGGATATAAAGGCTTCATGTTTGGACAGCTAAATCTTTTTAATATAAATCATTTGGATTGTTTTAACCATGAATGAATGAATCAAACTATAAAGCAAGTGGAGTCTGAGATCCTGGAACCTCTTAAAAATATCAAGATAATTGGTTCTTAATTTGATCTTAGGCTACAAATAAAATAAAACAAATAAAAAATACTTCCAGTGAATTCTTCACATCCTTAGATTTTGAAATCTATTTTTAATTCAATGCTGCATAATTTGAAAAGTGGTTCCAGCTGATTGAACCTTTAAGTCAGTTAATCCTAAGGAATGTTTCTTCTGCAAAGAGTGCCAAGTGCAGATCAATAATGGGAATTCAGCTACTAGTGAAAGAAAATGTGACCCTGTAGCATTAAGTTAGTGTAGAAGGTCTGAGGTATACTCTAACCTCTTGTGCTATATTGAATCATATGCCCCAATTTAGACATGTTCTTCATCTTAATCCCATTCCTGTGGGTGGGAACTCATTATAAATAGGATCTCTCGGAGATGTTATTTTTAGTTAAAATGTGGTCCAACTGAGTAAGGGTGGGTCTTAATCCAGTTCCTGAAGGCCTTTATAAGCAGAAGACATTCAGCCATAGAGAAAGATACGGGGAAGTGAAGTCAGAAATCATGGGTGCCCAGAAGAGAAAGAAGAGAACATGGCCATGTGATGGGAAAGTCAAGGAACCCAAGAATTGCTGGCCAGCCAGAAGACTACCGACCCCTGGAGGAACCAAGCCTTCCAGCCTCTGAAACCGTGATCCAATAAATTCCCATTGTTTAAGCCAACCCAATGTGTGGTATTTGCCAAAGCAGCTCAGGAAAAATAAGACACCTCCATTACTAATTTGCATTGATATGGATGATGATCTTAAGTAAAATATCTAACTTAACAGCACTTCCCTCTTTTGTGAAAGCAGAATAAGATACTTTTTCTATATCTTGGGGACATCCTGACAATTTTAAAAGATCTAAAGCCAATACAGTGCTGGGAACCTTCTTTGTCTCTAGAAAGCATATAACCCCCTGCTAGAAGTCATACAAACTAAGCAAGGGTTTTCATAAAATGGCCCAGGGAATACCTGCATCAAAATTGGAGGGAATGTTTGTCAAGGTTTCTGGGATCCAATTAAACTGATTAATTCAAAAAATTTGGGGAGCCAGTATAGGAAAACCTTTGAAAAGCACCCTAGATGATCTCTATGCACTCTAAAGTTTAGAAACCACTGAATAAGATTTTAATAAGGATGACTTATGAGAGCACCAACTCTAGGATTTTATGCCCAAATTGAAAAGGAAGAAATTAGTAAATGAGCCGTGTGGTGTAAAATTAGTAATTTACCATCTCTGTAAGCAGAATAATTGTATTATCCTAGCAGATTTAGTCAATTTAATGTCTTCATAAGAACGTGCAGATAGTAAGTTATAGATAAAGTCAAAACAGGTCTTTCATATTCAATTTTAAGTGGGTTGAACAAAATGAATGAATCAGGAAACTTACCAGGTTTTAGTCATCTGCTTACTCTCTTCTCCTTCAATTAAGTCAAAATTTAGAATCAAGAGACATAGTTTCCACTACCTCTAAAAATGCCTGAAATTAAATTTCAGGGATTCTGGATATTGAACAATTGCTTAAAGAGTCAAACAGTGCTTATTTCTACTACCTGAACAGACTAACAGGGGCCACTGAGGTTTAACCTTATTTCCATGACAAAGCTTTAAATCTCACTCTCCTGGATAAGAAAACAGGTGGTTTGCTATTCATCTGGTCAGTCTCATTTTGCTCAAAGAAGACACTTTCACTGATGCTTTGCTTGACTTGAATATGTTATCTGTCTCTCAGAAGACCTAAGAAAATGCAACCCTCTCCTTCGGTGAAGAAAGCTGGAGACTCACCTATCCTGAGTCCACTCTGCACGGAGGCTGGCGACAGGAACATCACTTAACCAGAACTGTGAGAGTATCAAAGTCAAGGCGCATGCAAAGCCAGGAGTCATGTGACAGAGAACATGAATTATGTGGAAACAAAAGGACGTAGTCTTCATTCTTACACTACAATTTATATACAACAAAACCTGGGAGAAGGTACCAAACCTCTATTCCTCTATAACCATCAGCCACAAAGGACAGATTCCAGGGACTGTGAGAATAATTGTCTGAAACAACAGAAAGGATACATTTTTTCCTCCAAAAAAATCAATCTGGTAGGAGTCAGGTGTTTGTTTTGTTATTTCTTTGTCACAATTTTCTGTGCTTTCCAAAAATTCACAGCAAAATGAAATTGTTTTCTTATAAAAGAAAAGAGTTATTTTTAAAAGAAACTGTTTTAAAAACTAGGAGTTGAAAGGAGACCCTAGTCAGTCAGTCAGAGAAGCACATCTCTCCAGGTTATTAAAGAAGTATCAGGATCCAAAAAAAAAAAGAAGGCGAAGGACTACAGCGCTGAAGAAGCAAGAATAACGGTGGGGAGTGGGCATGATGTAAGGCAGTGGGGACCCAGGCATGGAGAGTGGGTGCTGGCATCAGGCTTTTAAATACCCCCTTCAGTCATGAAAGAGCTGGAGACAGGGTGTACATCTCAGGGCTTAATGCTCAAAGTGAAGCGGAAGAAATAAAAACGTGAGGATAACCTAGAATGCTATTTTAGAAAGCTGAATAAAATAAATTGGGCTCATATATATGTGTATGCTAGATTTTAGTATAAGATATTTTTAAAAGATATGGAGGTATTGGTATATTTATTCTGCCAAAGATGTTAGAAGGGAAAATAATTGAAGAACAATAAGTTCCTGAAACTGTCAATTAAATCATAACTGGTTACAAAAAGGGAGAGGATGGAGGCATTTAAGGAGCATAGAAGGAATCAGAAAGTGGATTCTTCAGATTCTTAGATTTTGTTTGTTTGAATTTTTTCAGAATACATATTAAGAATGGACTGAACCCTGGATAAAAGATTGGCACAGACTTATAAGAATGGTGTCACGCTAAATTGCAGAATAAATGTGACTTGGTAGAAAATACCAAAAATAATGGTTTATGAAGGGGAGGAGAAATTACTGCTTGATTGTTTTGCCTCTGCAAAAGAAAAAAAAAAAGGAATTTCCACTGCTGGTAATATGGTGGTGTGGATATTCTGATGGGCCCTCCCACTACAATACAAACAGATCCTCGATAAAATATATTTTGTGCCTTTTTCTCTCTCCTTGATTCCCTTAGTTTGGACTCAGTTTTTATTATCTCACTTTTCCTATCTATTAGCATCAAAGCTATTCATCCTTCTACTATTACTTTAGAGGTTTCCCTAGATTTTACAATAGACAAGCTTGACTTAGCAAAATATCATATATATTATATAATATATATTCTCCTCCCATACAATGCATGGACAATAAAACATTTTACCACAATTTACTTCCTAACTAACTTATGTTCAAGCATATTTTAACAGATTATTATTATTGTTTTATAGAGTCAATATTCATTTATATTTATACATGCTTACTCTTTCTACTTTTCCTTCTTTACATCCAGTCTTCCCTTTGGAATGATTTTCTTTCTGCCTAAAGAACACCCATTAATATTTTCTTTAGAGTTGATCTAATGCTGATAAATTTTCTCAGCCTTTTCTTGTCTGAAAATACATTTATTTAAACTTCACTTATAAAGAATATAACCTTCTAAGTTGGCACTTATTTTCTTTTGGCATTTTGAAGGTGTCTTCCAACTTCCTTTCTATCTGATGAAAAGTCAACTATCAGTCTTGCTGTTATTCCTTTGAAAGTAATGTTTCTTTCTCTGCCTCCTTTTAAGATTTTTGTCTTTGTACTTGGCTTTTACTCATTATACTATTATATATATGGTTGTGTTTACCATTATCACGGGTCATAGTACTTCCTCTATCTGTGACTTGCGGTCTTTTGTAAGTATTCTAAGCCATTATGTCTTCAAATATTGATTCTGCTCTATTTTCTCTTTCCTCCTGTAAGACTCCAAATGCATATGCTGTACCTTCTCAATGCATTCTCTGTTCTGGAAGCTCTTTACTGCATACTCCACACCAACGCTTTTACTTCAGCTGTCTGAACTGTTCTCAGATTGGGTTCTCTCAATAGTTAATTGAATTACTATACTTTTCTATTCCAGACTATCCATTTGAATCTCTAAAATTTCCAGTTCTCTGATGAAGTTTTCCATCTTGCTATTTAATTTTGTTACCATATTAGGCATAGTTATTTTAAAGTCTTTCTCTGACTTGCAAATTTCCCTGTTTAACATATGCATTTAGCATAGAGAGTGCAAAC
>JAQZBX010062975.1:0-16782 GCA_029593785.1 Cabassous unicinctus
AAAAAAAAAATAGGTAAACGGATAAACAAATTGTGATGTACCCTTGCAGTGGAACACTACTCAGGACTGAAAAAGAAATGAACTACCCAGCTACACAGCAATGGCTTGGATGAATCTCATGGACATTATCCTGGGCAAAATAAGCCATATATAAAAGAATACAGGGGAGCAGATGTAGCCCAAGTGGTTGAGTGCCTGCTTCCCATGTACGAGGTCCCAGGTTTGATCCCCATTACCTCCTAAAAACAAACAAATGAAAAAACCAACTCTCATTGGGGAGTGGATGTAGCTCAGTGGTTGAGTGCCTGCTTCCCATGTACGAAGTCCTGGGTTCAATCCCCCATACTTCCTAAAAAAAACAAAAGAATACAGACTTTACAATTCTATATAAGTTTCTAGAAATTTTAGAAAAGAGAAATCTCATTTATAGTAAAACAGATAAGTAAACAAGTACTTGTTGTTGTGGAGAGGATTGAGAAGAGGTTCAAGGGAACATTTAGGGATGATGGAAATGTTTTGTATCTTGATTGTGATGGTGGTTACATAGGTGTATATTAAAACTCACCAAAATACACTCTTTAACAAATGTGCAGCTTGAGTATCCATTTTGATGTGTTTTGACAAATGTATATACCCGTGTATAAAACACACCCACTGTGGTGGTTTGAAGCTATATGTACCCCAGAAGGACAAGTTTTTTAAATTTAATTCATTCCTGTGGGTGTGGACTTATTGTAAGTAGGAACTTCAGTTGCAGTTACTTCAGTAAGGCATGGCCCAGGATGGATCTTAATCCTTTCACTGGAGTCCATTATAAACTGAATGAATACAGAGAAAGAGAAAACCTCGGAAGCAAGATGCTGAAAGCAATGAACCTCAGAAGAGAAGGAAGAGTCCAGCAGATGCCACCATCCGCCTTGCCATGTGGCAGAGGAGCCAAGGATCGCCGGCAGGTGGTCTTCAAGAAGAAACCATGGGGGCTGAAGTCTCTCTTCAGACCCCCACCATGCTGGTGGGGGAGCCAAAGTCTACTCTTCAGACCCCCTCCATTGGAAGAGCTTCCCAATAAACTTCCTGCCTGCAACTGTCAGTCTCTGTATCCCAGTGAGTGCCATTTTCTCTAACATTTGGTGCCAAAACACCCGGGTCTGGGATCACTGACACTGACTGGTTAGTGAAGACTCTCCACCCTGCTGCTCCTGAGAGAACCCATCCAGCACCGGACACTGAATCATGCTGGGCAGTGAGTGCAGATGTCAAGCCTGGAAAGTGCCATCTCTTCTCTTGTTGCCAAGGATGAGGACTAGGCCAGGGCTAGACTCAGAACCATCTCATTCTCCCACTACAAAAGATGAGAACCCCGTGTTAGCTCCCTAAATAAATGCCATTACTCCCCCCACCCCCCAAAAAAAGAAGAAACCATGGCCTTGATGATGCCTTGATCTGGACGTTTTCACAGCCTCAAACTGCTAGCTAATAAATTCCCATTGTTTAAGCCAACGCATTTCATGGTATCTGCTTTAAGCAGCCCAGCAAACTAAAACACCCACCTATAAATTTAAATAGATATTGAGGTATATAAATTAGACATCAGTAAATTGATAAAGAAAAATAAGAAGACCACGGCAGCTGCCCTTACCCCTGTTCACCACACAGCAGAGTGACGCTTTGAAACATGTCGAATCCTGTCACTTCTCTGCTTAAAACTCTCCAGGAGCAGGTGTAGCTCAGCGGTTGAACACCTGCTTCACATGTACACGGTCCCAGGTTCAATCTCCAGTACTTCCAAAAAACAAACAAACAAAAACTTCCCCATGGCGTCCATCTCACTCAGAGCAAACGCCGAAGACTTCCCACTCGCTCAGCAATACCCGTGTCCGCCCCCTTCCTCTCTGAGCTCATCTACCACTCTCCCTTCCCACTCCACCACAGCCGCCCTGGCCTCCTCTCTGTGCCTGGAACTCCAGACACCTTCCACCTAAAGCTTCAATTCCTTTAATTGAGGTAAAATTCACATTGAACTAATCATAACTGTTTTAAAGTGTACAATTCAGTGACATTTAGCACATTGAAAATCACCTCTAGTGCCCGACCACTTTCATCACCCACAAGGAAACCCCTGACCCATCAAGCAGTCCGTCACTATTCCCTCCCCGCCCGCCCCAGCCTCTGGCAACCGCTAATCTTCTGTCTCTATGGATTCACCTGTTCCGGAAGTTTCACAGAAATGGATCATATAATATGTGGCCTTTTGTGTCTGGCTTCCTTTGCTTAGCATCATGGTTTCAAGGTTCATCCACATTTTAGCATGTATGACTGAATAATATTCGACTGGGTGGATATACCACTTTTTTTCGTGTCCATTCATCATTTGGTGGGTGCTGAGTTGTCTTCACCTTTGGCTATTGTGAATAGTGCTGTGTTGAACATTCAGGCGCAAGGAGTTGTTTGAACACCTGTTTTCAATTCTTTGTGGTTGTAGACCTAGGAGTGGAAATTGCTGGGTTTTTTGGTAACAATGTTTCTTCTGTATTTTCCATCTTTTGGTCTGTATGTATTACATTCTGGATGATTTCTTCTACCAGGTCACTCATTTATCTCTGCTGCCAAATATATCCATTTAAGGATTTACTTTTCTTTCCCCTTCTCTATGAAATATAACACACACACAAAAGCATATAAAATATATATGTACAACTTAATAAATGGTTACAAAGCCAGCGCTTGTGTAACCATCCCCCATCAGATAATGGAATGTGGCCAGCACCCCAGAGACCTCCTGCACACCAGAGACCTCCTGCACCCCAGAGACCTCCTGCTCCCCAGAGACGTCCTGCACGCCCCTTCCTGATTACCAGCTCGCCCACCTCCCTGGAGGTGGTCATCATCCTCACTCTTGTTTTACCCATATCTTGGCTTTTCTTCATACGTTTTTCATACTTTTTAAAAACTTCCTCCAGATACATCCCTGAAGAATAAAGCTCAGTTTTGCCCGTTTTTGAATTTTCTATGAATGGCATCATCATCATGTATTTATATATCTATCTGTTCTTTTGTGTCTTGCTTCTTTTGCTCAATATTGTGATGTGAGCAAATCCATGTGGTTGCATCTCTCCATAGCTTATTTTTTTTATAATGTGTTGTGAGTATATATCTTTTTATTTTTTATTTAAAATTTTTAGGAGGCACCGGGGATTGAACCCAGGACCTTGTTGTACATGGGAAGCAGGCGCTTAACCATGGCGCCACATCGGCTCCCCAGCCTACTTGCTTTTATTGCTGACTGGTGTTTTGTAGTGTACAACGATTTCATCCCTTCTACTGTAAATGCACATTTGGGTGGTTTCTCACTTGGGTTTGTTATAAACAGTGCTGCTCTGAGCCCATGTCTCTGACTACACATGTGTGCATTATTTTAGGATATATATTTAGGCCTAGAACTGCTGGGTCAGAAGAGATGTGTATCTTCAACCTGACTAGTTAATTCCAAACCATTTTCCCAAGTGGTGGCAGCAATTTATACTCCCACCTGCAACGTGTTTTCGTGGTTCCATATCCTCATCTGCACTTGGTATTGTCAGACTTTTCATTTTTGCCAGTTTGGAGGGTAACTATATTGCATCATATTTTAAATTTGCATTTCCTGGGAAGCGGGTGTGGCTCAGTGGATAGAGCCCCCGTTTACCATATGGGAGGCCCGGGTTCACGTCCCGGGGCCTCCTTGTGAGGGCACGCTGGCCTGAGCGGTGCGGTGGGCTGATGCAGCAACCTCACGGCAGGAAGCGGGTGTGGCGCAATAGATAGGGCACCCGTTTACCATATTAGAGGCCCTGGGTTTGCAGAGAAGACACGCAGTGAATGGACACAGCAATACAAGAAGCAAGGGGGGGATAAATAAAATAAAATAAATCTTTAAAAAAAATAAAAAATAAATAAATAAATTTGCATTTCCTCAATAACTAATGAGATTGAGCACTTTTTCATATGTTTAGTGGCCATTTAGATTTCCTCTTTTCTGAAATACCCATCTCCCCCATTTTCCTATTGGGTTGTTTGGTTTTTTTCTTATTGATTTATAGGAGTTCTTTATATATTCCAGCTGCCCATCATTTATCAGTTAGTGTATTGCAAAAACTTCTCGCACTCTGGGGCTTGTCTGTTCTCTTTCCTTATGGAGTCTTGATTACAGAAGTTCTTAGGTTTAAAGTAATTTATTTGTCATTCTTTTCATGTATGTATCTTACTAATGAAATTTTCCCCTATCTCAATGTTATGGGAATATTTTCTTCTTTTTCCTCCTTTTTTTTGGGGGGGCGGGGGTCAGTGAGGAGGATCGAATGAAGTGCAGGCGCCAGGCACTTTGCTGTGTTCCATGGTGGTGACCACCCTCTCCCAAAATTATTATAGTATGGGCTTCTATTTCCCGTCTGCCCCTGGGAATCTTGGGGGAGTTGCTCTTTACCCTTCCTGGATCAGTGCGGGGATATTTTTTATTCCCCTGGTCCCCTCCCATGTATGTTTCATCCACTTACTCTTTTTTTTTTAATCAATGTCATGAAAGGATTTCCTTAGGTAAACTTTTACAAACAGTAGAGTTTCCCTTTAATATTTAGGTCTCTAATTCACTTGGAATTGATATTTGAGAATGATGTTAGCAAGGAGCCAATTTAACTCTTTCCTATATGCCTATCCAATTGCCCCAGTACCATTGTATTCAGAAATCTCTCCTCTCTCCTATAGCTTCAGTGCCACCCGTCATCGGAAATAAATGCCAAGTATGCATAGTTCTGCTTCCATGTTCTTTACTCTGTGTCATTTTTTCTGTCCTTGCACCAGTGCCATGCTATTTTAATATCTGTAGCTTTATAACAAGTCTGGATATCTGGTAAATCAAGTCCTCCTACCTTGTCCCTCAAGAATGATTTGTCTATTCTGTACTTAGTAAATTTTAGACTTTGCTTGCAAAGTTCCATTTAAAAAGCACACACACACACAACCTGTTGGGATTTTGATTGGGATTACTTTTTTTTTTTTTTAATTCTATAAAGCAACAATTTGGAGAGAAATGACATCCTCAATAATAAGTTTTCCAATCCATGAACATAAGATGTAGCTCTTCATTTATTTTGGTCTTCTTTGATACCTGTCATTAAGCTGTTATAGTTTTCTACCTAGAAGATTTACTCATCTTTTGCCAGATTTATTCCTACCCTCTTAAACTTTTTATTCTATAGTAAATGGTTCCTGTTTTTAAGATCATTTTGTTTATTGCTGCATACAGGAAGTTTCTTGTCTTTAACTGAAGCATTTTTTTCCATTCACACTAATGTAATAATAGGTATAATGGTTTTTAAGTATTTTACAATATGAGGTACTGGGGCCAGGGATTGAACCCGGGACCTAGTATGTGGAAAGCTGGCGCTCAACCACTGAGCCACATCGGCTCCCCCGAGTTGGGTTTTTGTGGTGGTGTTTTTCTTCAAAGATGTATTTATTTATCTCCCCCGTGCTTGGTGTTTTTGCTCTCGCTGTCTGCTCTCTGTGTCCATTCGCTGTGTGTTCTGTGTCTGTTTGTCTTCTCTTTAGGCAGCACTGGGCACCGATCCTGGGACATTCCAGGGTGGGAGAGAGGCGCTCAATCTCTTGCACCACCTCAGCTCCCTGGTCTGCTGTGTCTCTTATTGTCTCTCCTCTGTGTCTCTTTTTGTTGTGTCATCTTGCTGCGTCAGCTCTCCGCGCAGGCCAGCACTCCACGTGGGCCACTCTCCGCTCAGGCCAGCTTGCTGTGCAGGCCAGCTTGCCTTCACCAGGAGGCCTTTCACCAGAAGGCCCTGGGAATTGAACCCTGGACCTCCTATATGGTAGACAGGAGTAATCACTTGAGCCACATCTGCTTCCCCTGAGTTGGTTCTCACATTTGTTTGCTTGTTTTGCTTTTGTTTTTAGGAGGCACCGGGGATTGAACCAGGGACCTCCCAGGTGGGAGGCAGGCACTCAACTGCTCAAGCCACATCCGCTCCCTGCTCGTTTTTTTGTTTTTGCTCGTTATCGACTCGTTGTTGTTGTTGTTGTTTTGCTCATTGTCTGCTCATTATTTTTGCTCGTTGTCTGCTTGTTTTTTTAGGAGGCACCAAGAACGGAACCCAGGACCTCCCATGTGGGAGGCGGGCTCTCAACTGCTTCAGCCACATCTATTCCCAGTCCCTTCTTCTTGAAGTTCTTTTCTTGGCTGAAGGATACACTTTCCTGATTTTCCTCCCATCTCTTTGACTGTTCCTCAACCTTCCTTTAAATGTGCTGTCTGATATTTCCCTTACATTTCCCTCTGTTCACCTCTCTTCTCACGCTACACCATCCAAGTGAGTAGCCTCCTCTCTCATGCCTTCACTGATGCCTCTCCCAGCACAGCACGTGGCCCTGATTTTGTGTGTGTGTGTGTGTGTGTGTGTGGCCCTGATTTTTCACCCCAGCCTTCCCCAGCCCGTGTGGACATCTGCCCTTCTCTCCCTGCACATCCCTCTCCCTCACCCTCTACATCCCATCTGTTACCAAGTCCTGGTGAACCTGCCATCAACATATCTCTGGTATCCATTCTCCAACCCCTCTCAGTCCAGGCTCTCCCTTACTCTTCTCCAGGACAAACGCGTCTCCCTTTCTTGACCCCAATACCATCCCCCTAATGCTGCCACAGACCATCATGCTATTCTCCTGCCTCAAACTTCCAGAGGCTGCCCACTGCCGACAGGATGGAGTCAAACGCCTTTATCTTCGCCCACAGGCCCTGCGTGATCCGGACACTGCTCCCTCTTTGGTCTCGTCCCATCATTTCCTCCTCATGATAGATGCTCCAGCTAGCGAGACTATGTTCCACGGACCCACTCCACCTCCTTTTTTGTTGTTGTTTTTTTTTAGGAGGTACTGGGGGTTGAACCCAGAACCTCATATATGCGAGGCAGGCGCTCAACCACCGAGCTACATCTGCTCCCCAACCCCACCTCCTTTTGTACACATTGTTTCCTTTCTTTGGGAATCCCTTATGATTTACTGGGCACCTACTTTTTGTCAGGGAATGTGCATTATTTCATATGATCCTCAAAAGAATCCTCTAAGGTGCTCATTCTTATTTCCATTTTATAGAGGATAAAACCGAGGCTTAGCAAGACCTGGAAACTTGCTCAAGGTCACTTGGCAATTAGGTGGTAGAGCTGGTGCTTAGCCTTTACACGAAAAGGGTCCTTGACCCCTTTCTATGCCTGACGAGCTCCCACTCACCTTTCAAAACTAGCGCTGCCACTACCTCTTCAAAACTTTTCCTAACTTTCCAGTGTTGAGTACAAGAGCCCTCTCGGAGTCCCAGTCATCACAGGAGATAGGCAAGGACCTTTCCATCAGTGTTTCACCCTCGTAACTGAAAAACTGTTTCTGTGTTCCAAACTCAGGCAGAAACAGAGAGGCAAGGAATGCACAAGGTTTGTCTGGGAAACAGATTTAGAAAGCTCTGGAATAGAAAAACTGAGCCCAAAGGAAGATTGTATCATGCGCTCATCAGGACTTCATAATGTTTCTATATGATTAAGAAAAAGAAATGAGCTAGCTGACTTTTACATGGAAAGCTCAGGCAATTCAGCCTTTCCCAAAGTCTTCTAAGTATATAAAGATCTATCTAAGTTAGATTTCTACAGGCCTTCCCACCACTTTCATCCCATCTCAGCTGCTAAGTCAGTAAAATCTCAGCATTTTAAAAATATCTTAACAAGTTTGACATTTAGGGGAGTTCGATGCCTCAGCTAGCTCTCAGATTTGCCCAGCTTGATATTATCTTGTTTTTCAGAGGAAGCGGCCCCTATTCAGCTCTTAGTCACAGCTGGCCTTCTAGAGCATCCTTTGTAGCATCTGTACACTTCCAAGTGGTGGAGGGGGTGTCCTCTATCCTGGAACATTTTGAATAATTTAGCTCATGCAGGCATTTTGCTCATGAGTGACTGAACTACCCGACTTCCTACTGGAACCAGGTAATTTTGCATCAGAATTCCTTTTCTTTAAAGTGAATCTACCCCATATCTAGAGATAATAGTGCCTAGCAAAACTGCTGTGAACTGAGAGTCGAGAGACTTGGGGTCTCCTATGACAGGCTACTGAGCTTTAAGAAAATTACTTAACCTTTTTAGTCCTTGAAAAACGAGCAGCTGAATTAAAGGACTTCAGAGCCTTCCTGCTTTCAGATATAAAACACGCATTTCATCACACTGTCCTCCTAATTCACCCAACAAATACCAATTATTAAATTAAATTCTGAATTTCAGCCTAGTTACCCAACCATTACCCATCTCAAAGAACCCTTGGCAACACAGAGATGCAACTCATGGAAGTGACCAGATTTACAGGGCACTACCATGGACAATTCTGCCATCAGACCTCTCATCTCATTCAAAACATACTTTTTTTTTTTTTTTCAAGGTACCAGGGGGCAGGGATTGAACCAAGAACCTTGTATGTAGGAAGTCAGCACTCAACCACTGAGCCACATCGGCTCCCTGAGTTGGCTTTTTCATTTGTTTTGCTTGTTGTTCGTTTGTGATTTTTCAAGAGGCACCAGGAATCAAACCTGGGACTTCCCATGTGGGAGGTGGGAGCTCAACTGCTTGAGCCACATCTGCTCCCCCAAAACATACTCTTTTGACTTGGCTCTCATGCTGCCTCAAAGTTTTATGGAGTCCTGCTCCCATGACTTACCAAGGTCCTTGCATTCGTTTATTTACTGCTTCTTAGATTTAATATGTATTAAAGGCCCCATGGTGTGGGAGAAAAATCTCATACAAATTAAAATACAAGTCCATGTGCTAAATGACAATTAGGAATATAAAGTAATGTGACTTATGGAAAGGAGATTACTTCTGAATGAGCAGTAACTGGGCTCATTAAAACTCTTATGTCGGGAAGCAGATGTGGCTCAACCACTTGGGTGCCTGCCTACCACATGGCAGGTCCCAGGTTCGGGTCCTGGTGCCTCCTAAAAAAGACGAGCAGATGCTTCCTCCTGCTGCAACAAAGCTAGACGCCACAGCAACTAGCTAGACTCCGTCCCTGCTGCAACAAGCAGAGGCCACAAGCCAGCAGACGCCACAGCCCACGGGGAGTGGATGTGGTTCAGGCCGTTAGGCACTCCCCTCTCATGTGGGAGGTCCCGGGTTCGGTTCCCGGGGCCTCCTGGAGAAGGAGAGCAGACAGAGAAGCAAACCATCTGGGGGAAGAAAGGAGGTTATATAAAGAAAGAGAAAAATAAAACTCTTATGTCCATAAAATTAATCTTTGTATAAATGCTCAAATGTTCAATAAGCTTTCAGTGTCTTTGGGAAGCTCCCCCAAATTCATTTCTTCACTATGAATTCTCTGATAAGATATGAGCTTGAGTTGGAAGCTTTTCTATATTCTTCACATTTAGGTTTTTTCCCCAGTACAAATTCTCAGATGATGTCTCCGACTTGATCGCCAACTGAAGGGTTTCCCACATTCTCTTGCACTTATGAGGCTTTTCTCTACCATGAATTTTCTGACCATGAGAAAGGGCTGAACTCCTTCCAAACCATTTCCCATGTTTTGCACTCACAGGGTCTCTCCCAGTTTGGATTATTTGGTGCTAAATAAGGTTTACATTTTCCTGGAATGCTTTTCCATATTTATTACACTTGCATGTTGCCTCATGTTTGAGTGCCAACTGAAGGCCATCCAACAGTCATTACACTCACGTTCTCTACTATGAATCCCCTCGTGCCTAAGAAGCTCTGAGGTCCACCTGAAGGTTCTTCCAAATGCTTTGCACTCATAGGGTTTCTCTATAGTGTGACTTCCCCGATGTTGAATAAGGGAGGCCTGAATAAAAGACTTCCCACATTCAAAACAAAGATTCCCTTTCCGGTGTGATTTGTGTGCTGAATGAGTTTTCCCTTCCCTAGAAAGCTCTTTCACATGGACTGCATTCATAGGATTTCACTCCTGTATTAATTGCACGCAGTTTAAGGTTTGCACTGTGGGTGGAGGTTTCCCTACATTCATCACATTCATAGAACTCCTCTCCACTATGAATACTCTTGTGTCTATAAGGATCTGAGCTTCACTAAATGCTTTTCCACATTCCTTACATTCATAGTTTCTCTTCAGTGTTTATTCTGATGTTCAATAAGATGTGCACCTTGAATAAGTTTTCCCACACCCATTACATTCAAAGATTCTATCTCTAGCGCAAATCCTATGGTATTATGTTCTGAATTCCACTTCAGATTTGGTCAAGTCTATGTTGTTTCTCTCCATAGAAACTGACGTTTAACAGCCACTGAGCTCAGACAGCACTTTCTCTCATACTGGTCACACTCAGAATCTCCCCAAAGCTGCTCTAGATTGTTTCTATATTCTGATATCCTCAAACTCATATATGCAAATAGCTGTCCTTGGGCATCTTCTCAAAGCAGCAATTATTTCACTTCTGCAAGAAGTTCCTGCTCTTCAATTGACATCTTTTTCTCACTCTCAGACTCACAAGTGGAAGCAGCAGAAATTGTCATTATCACCAATTCCCTGTCCAGGATTGAATATCCATGGAGGATGCAAACCAGGAAAAGAGTGCTTCAGAGTTTCTATGTAGTATGATAGCATTTGTCTCTGGTAGTTGGCACTTTACTCATAACAGATGCAAAGTAAGAGAGAGCACGGTCCACGAGACCACCCTCATTTCTGACACCAATAGCAAGTCTGGGAAGTTTCCAAAACCACCATGAGTTTTGATAACTTGCTAGAAGGACTCATAGAACTCAGCTAAGGGAAGAGACAAATGGGGCAGAGTCCAGGTAAGTTCCAAACATGGAGCTTCCAGCTGTCCTTTCCTGATGGAGTCATGGACAGTGTTAGCTCCTCCAAACATTCATGGGTGACAATACACATGGAGTATTGCCCACCAGGGTAGTTCAACCAAGCCTTCCTCTCCAGAGTCTTTACTGGGACTCAATCACATAAACCAGGTTGACTGCCTATATGGCTGATCTCGGTCTCCAGCCCCTCAGGAGGTCGAGCTGATAGCGTGTGACCCAAATCCCTCACGCTAAACAAAGACACTCTAATCGGGCATGACATGCGAAGGACTTAAGAGATCAACTACAAGGAGACAAGAGCAAAAGCCAGACCTTTTTTGGGGCAAGATTAAATTCTTTACTACAGTAAGGTGTTGGTGAAGGGGAGATGTACGGGAATTCTGTATGGTATGCATGATTGTTTTGGCAACTCAGGACTTCTCAAAACGTAAAATAAAATTAAAAAATAGAAAGGGTAGTCTTTTAAGCCATTAAATTTTGTGATCTTTGGTTATGCAGCAATAGATCACTGAAATTGAAGACATCATAAAAATTATCAGAGAAATCATCCAGTTAAACATGCTCATTTGACATGAGTATTAAAATATTTTAAAACATCTTCAAGGGCACTAATTACTTTGTAGCTAAGCCAGAAATAGAATTCTGGTCTCAAATTCTACTTGGATATTCTTTCTTCTATATTCCGAAGTGTGAAGAATGGTCATTAACTGAGGAGTTTTAAATGATCAAGGGGCGTTTAAATTAATAGCCGATTTATTAAAGTTGGAAATTACAAAACATTTTTCTTTAGTTTTTATTTTTATTTATTTTTTTAAAAGATTTATTTATGTATTTATTTATCCCCCCCTTGCTGCTTGTGCTTGCTGTGTCCATTCGCTGTGTGTTTTCTCCGTGTCTGCTTATCTCCCCCTTGCTGTGAGGTCCCGCTGCATCAGCCCACCACGCCGCGGGGGCCAGCCAGCTCTCACAAGGAGGCTCCGGAAAGCGAACCCGGGGCCTCACACATGGTAAACGGGGGCTCTATCGATTGAGCCACACCCGCTTCCCCTTTAGTTTTAAAGTTTAACTTATAAGTATTGTTTAAGTTATAAATCTAGTAATGTTTTTTAGTATTCAATTACTTAAATTTTAAATTAAAATTTTCCAAATCACTATTTAAAAAATTCTTTACTACACAGCAGACAACAGAAAATTTGTGGATTGAATATAAATAGATGAAAACAGCTTTGATCTTTCTGATCTAGAGCTGGTTAATCAGCATATTTATAATGTTTATTCTTGTGACAGTGATAAGTTGATTTTACTAAACACCCATTTTTTGGTAGTATCAAGATTCAGGATAACCCTGAAAAAACTGTCTTAGCTACTTAGGAGGTGGAGCTAGGGCTCTATGGAGGATAAGTGGGAGAGGACCAGTGGGAGCTCTAGGATATCTCCAAAGGTGGGAAAGGAGTGGAGCTGTGCCAGCATTATAAGCATGCAGATACTACTATAGCTATAACAGAATTTCTCTGGGTGATTTTGGGAAAGAGACATTAATTAAGATGATGGGGAGAGAAATCCTAAGCTACTCCTAGCACAACTCTACATCATCCCAGTGATAATTCAGGAGGATTCCTTTTCCTTTGTTATTGTAAAAGTGAAGCGGAGGTAATTTAGTAGTCCCTGTAGCATTAGACATGAAATAAGACAACTGTGCAGAAAGCCATGAAGTACACTGGATGACCCCACGATGGTGACTGTTACCTTTTAGACCCTGGGGAAGGCCATCCTTAGCTAAGTCAATTCGAGACTTATTTTTCTATCAATAATCTGCACATGCTGAAATGAGTAAGTGAACAAATGAATTAATAACTCTGGATCTTGTGTGAAGACACTGTTACTTGGTGAAGGCATTGCTAAATTTGTTGGAGGTTAAGGAAAATAACTAAGGACAAAAAAAAAGGGAACTTGCTGACTATTTGATTTCTAACCAAGTAGGCTCAGTGGTACAAAAAGAGGGAGTCGCCTATTTTATTTACCTTGGCCAGGAAAGCACCCCGTTATTAACCCTTGACCAGAAAGCTCATTTATTATATGCACCTATGATTTTGTCTTTCATTCATTCCTCTGGCTGTCAGCCACAAAGGCAAAGCAGACATAGAAAATAATGGGAACCAAATGAAGAGAGCAGGAAGGATGACCAATAGGAAGCCAACCTGAGAAAAAAGTAGAGAAAAAGAAAGTTCAAGTACCAAGACAAGGTTATACAGGACAATGCCGTAGGGAGATGCCAGGTATTATCAACAGACAGGATTTTTTCCAAAAACTAGGCAAAAGGGAAAATAATAAAAGTTATAGAAAAGCTTATTGCATTGAAAGGAAATAACATTAACTGTGATGTCAAAGGATAGCATGACTTGTAATCTCTGTCTTGTTATAACTTACAGATTGAAAATAAATTTAACTTATGAATTCAATTCTCTCCTCCTGGGTACTACAATGTGGTCCTGAGAATTATGTTTAAAATCAGGTATTTTCTCAGGGAATGAAGGTGCATTCCAGACTAGAGACAGAAAGAACATCACCTAAATCATGGCTTTAAATAATAAAACAGCAGGAAAGAAAATCATCACATACTCTAAAAGTAGGCTCCAAAGTCCCAGCAGTTGGCATAGCGGTACTAAAAAAATGGGGCACCTCATTTAATTGAAATGATCAAAATATAAATTCGGCACATATAAACTGCAACTCTATTGTATCAAAAGTTTGAGGTAGTTAAAGTCAGCGTCGTCATAATGAACATTAAACTCTACATTTGTAACTTTGTGGGCTCCTTATATTTAAAAGGACTTTGAGGAGAAGATACACAGACGGCCCAGATCTCTCACAAGGTGCTGTCCAGGAAGGTCTGAACTGATGCCTGCTTCTCCTGGTAAATTTCTCTGTAGCAAGCAGAGGCGTTCAGAATCATGCTGTTGACCTGACAGCTGCGCTCAAGGTTGGGATCGTTCTTCTGGAAAATAGTCATTGCAGTATCTAAGCAGCTGAGAGCCTCACTAAGAGCCTCAGGAGTGAGGCTGTGAAGGACTGGCGTCTCCTCCACCTGCTCCTCCTGGCCTGCTTCTTTTCTTTCCTCTGCCAGTGGTGCTGCATAAATGCTCCACCCTGATATAATTAACATAAGTAAACAATTACTTCATAACAGCAGACATGGACAGACCTCACTCACACACCCCACAAATTCATAACGTGCCATGGCTCCAAGAGGGGTTAGCCTCTCTGACTTTTCTTACTCATTCAGTAAACATTGGTTGCATACTTGCTATAAGCAAGACACTGTTGGGAGGGGTGTACACAAAGGCAGTAAGGTGGGTTAGCCTTACCCTCAAGAACCTTAAAATCTGCTTTCTACAATTACAGTCAACTCTTGCTTAGCTGAGGATCAAAGTTTGTGGATTAACCACAGTTCAAAAACCAGGGTATCTGGGGAAAAAGGTAAATAACTACATACTAGCAGAAACATCAACCTTTTAGCAGCAGTCTACAGTTTGGAATTACTGATCAACCAAAGCTGCACATCATATCCGCTCTGGAACCTCTCGCCTTGCCTGTTAGCTATCCATCCTCTAGGGCTGCCGGGCTAAAGACCCAGGCCTCGGGGACCTTTTCTCTAGGCAAAATGTATTTATTATGGCAGGTGGGAAGTAGCACTTTGCTCTGCCTGCTCCAAAGACTTTTATTTTTAACCTAAACCAAGGAAAAGTAGGTCTAGGAGGGGCTGGGGAGTCAGGATGACTATAAAAGCCCGGGAATTGGCTGTGAAGATTTTCAGGACTGTGCCTTACTGAGCCAGGGACTAAACGCCCAGAAATGGGAGGCATTCGGAGGAGTGGGAAGAAAGTATTTACGGGGGCAAACGTTAAGGCGGTGGCTCATTTAACTTCTGAGATGAGTGGCAGGGCTGGGACACATTTGCACGAAAGCTTGAGCCGCCACTCAGTGACGCCAGCTCCAGTGAAGATGCCCTGACCAGGAGACAGCTAGTAGAGGCAGGACCATGCGCCGTGCTACTCTTAATGCCCTAGGGCAAAGATTTGTGTTGTTTTTTTTTTGTCATTGCCTCCCCGCCCACCCCCCACCCCCCACCCCCACTTTGGAGTCAGAAACCACTTTAAGAATTTGATGAAATCTATGGACACTTTCTTCCTCCAGAAAAATTTATACTGTGCATGTGTGTGTATGCAATTTTTTTTTGCACACAATTTTTTGGAGTTCATGAACTCTTTCAAGTCCATCCAGACACACCATCACCCTAAGCCCCAGGTTAAGAACCCTAGATGTGCGCCGGACCATTAGAAAGCAGCCTAGATGGTTCTCAGTGGCCAACTCCATTCTGCTCTTTAAAAAACAAACAAACAGAGCTCCATTAAAAAACAGATACCAAACTACTTTAACTGTTAGAAGCATGGCTATTTTTGTCAAGCAATTTATATGATTTTTTAAAAATATATTTTGGCTTTAAAACTATTTTACTTGTATGTAAAAAACGTATTTTGTACTTTTGAATGTCTGTGTAACAGTGAATGTGTAAATACACGTAGTGTTAACGAAACAGGTTTACATTTAAATATATATACTTTACATCATGTTCTGTTTTAATCACTACCTTGAGGCATACTCTTAGCCCCCTAGGGAATCAGAAATCAATGGTGCACTCTAACTATACTTCCGTATTCCAATGGAATAATTATTTAAGTGAACTGACAACTTCCAAGCACCCTTTTCATATTGATTTATTTGCAAATAGTCAGTACATTAATAGGGAACATTCCTATCACAGAACGACCCCCCAAGGCTCTTATTAAGTCAATTTACTGTACTTGAAAGTGATAAAGCTATACTCTTTTAAAAAATGAAATTTACAACTTTTAGTTCAAGATCTACTATGTGAGCATAATACTAGTTTTGCTGGTTCAAAATTATTCCCTCCACACACTAATTAGTCTAAATTAGTGTGCAAAATTGAAGTGTAGCAACCACGAAAATAAAGCAATGAAAATGAGAAACTGGAATAATAATTTAGAATATTAAATGTGTAAGAGTTATCTTTAGTATTTTGCTAGTAGTGTTTATGGGGCTGAGGCTTTATTTATAGAAGAAATAAATTATTTGAAATACTGGAAAATTCTACTCTATTCTACTATAACTCTTCCATCCAGGCTGCTTTCTAGGTGAAGGGTGATTGAGGAGTTTCTACAACAATCTGAATGAAAGTAGCATTATTTTAAGACGAATTCCATGCTAACCAGATGGGTCCTCCAAAAATCAACTTGATTTATTTGAAAATAAGCGCCCTATCTCCAGACTGGGATTTCCCAACTTTTGGATATATAGCCTTGCAAGTCCAGTAGCAAATTGCTGGTAAAGTTCAAGAGAATAGAGTCAGGGGCAAGTATTACTAAAATGTTTTTTTTTTTTTTAAAGATTTATTTATTTTTTTATTTTATCCCCCCCTTGCTGCTTGTGCTGCTGTCTCCATTCGCTGCGTGTCTTCTCTGTGTCTGCTTATCTCCCCCTTGCTGTGAGGTCTTGCCGCATCAGCCCACGGCGCCGTGCGAGCCGGCCTGCCCTCACAAGGAGGCGCCAGGAAGCGAACCCGGGGCCTCTCATATGGTAAACCGGTGCTCTATCCATTGCACCACACCTGCTTCCTGCCGTGAGGTTGCTGCATCAGCCCACCGCACCGCTCAGGCCGGCGTGCCCTCACAAGGAGGCCTCGGGAAGCGAACCCGGGCCTCCCATATGGTAAACGGGGGCTCTATCCACTGAGCCACACCCGCTTCCCACTAAAATGTTTTAAGTCCCATAATATACCACAACCCATTGGACCTCCTACTGTTCAGATAATCATGACAAACTATACAGAAAGAAAAAAAAA
>JAQZBX010062976.1:0-16779 GCA_029593785.1 Cabassous unicinctus
CACACACAGACACATATATGCATATATATATATATATATTAATTAGGTGGTTTGCCCCATTATCCATTTTAAGAAAAATAAGTCAACTTAGTGTCAGTATAAAGGAAAATTAGTTTTGTGTGTAAAATTTAATATTTACTGTTTCAAATAGTAATGTTTTTATAATCAAAAGTGTCTCTTATTTATTCTATACACTTTTATCTTTTCAAAGTATTAATATAAAATATACAATACTTTATATATTCTTGAACATTTGAGAATTTGAGAATTAGTACTGCAGATATTTAGCAAACTTTTGTTCATTGAATAAAGATTAATGTATCTAAGGATTGTGCTTTTTATAAAATTTTCTTTTGAAAATGTCATTATTTAGAGAACACTACTGATAGGACTTTATTTTTTCTCAATTATAGTATAGAGCAGGTGTTGTTTAAGGAAAAGAAAGAAAGGAAATAGTTATACTTCTTTTAAGGAAAGAATAATAATATCTTCCACTTAATCTCAGCATTTCTCATTTAAACCTTTATGAAGAAAATATTTTGGTAGAAAATAATGATTCCTTAGGTTTCAAGTGTTAAATTGTATACTTTGTATTATTTATGTTATAAATTTTAACTGAACAAAGAAATAATTAGCAATTTCCACCAGGTACAAAAAATGAGGGGTGGGAGTTAGTTTAGGGGAGCAATGGAAATCAACTTTTGCATTTTATTTCCTAAATAGTTTTCCTGTTTGAAATTTCTGTCTTGCACTTATGATGTTCAAAAACAGAAGAATTAGTTTGTAAATGACAGAAAAAAGCTACATAAATATAAATTCTCAGACCTTCAATTACATTCCTGTATTACTCTGAGCTGAATCAGTTAAAAGACTGTTTGTAAATCTTTGGAAATGAATGGAGATTGTGAAAGCACAGCATACTGTTTGTGAATAGCAGAGCTATTATATGGGTATGACAGTGGTTGAAGGGGAAAGCCTAAGGATATTTATATTCCTAGAAGTAAAGCTTTAAAATGTAATAAAGGATAGTATAACAGAGTGAAACCTCATGTAAAATACAAATATGGGTAATATTGCATATTTAAGACTGTATTTACAAAAAATAAATACAAATAAACTAGAGAGAAGGAATCAGAATAGCAGCTATTGTTGTTATCAGGATGCAACACAAAGGAAGATTCAGACAAGTTGATGCATATGAAGCAGAGGGCTGCAGCTCACTCCGGCAAAACAGCCCAGACATCACTGTGACCCTTTCTTTTATTTAGCTTAAAACAACGCATAAATTCTCCCCACCTAAACTTGCTCTCCCAGTATGTTTCTCTTACTACAGCAAGAACACTGCCTTCTCTGGCAGTCTACCAAGGGGCATAAGTATAAACATTGTTTCTAGCCCTAAATATCTTAGTCTATCTAATATCTCAGCTTGATGCGTGAGAGCGCTACCTGTTTGTGAGTTCCAGGACAATCTTTCTTGGGAATTCAGACAATAACATCTGTGTGGTGAGTTCATTTTGCTCTGCCTCCTCCCACTGATATCTGCAGTATGCAGTGTCCTTGGAGACATTTACTAATGTGTCTCTGCCAGCAAGTATGCTTTTTGAATGCTTAACCCTTTATGCTCTGACTCTCAGCATCTTCTCCAACATCTCCCCCTTTTTGTTTTTTGTCCAGGGTGACTGTGCCTGTCTTAGGTTGCCCTCCTCTGAAGGTCATACCTGTCTTTGGAAACCAGCCAAGCTGCCATGGGCAGAGGTTCCAGAGTTAAGGGTTTCAAGCAGAATCAAGTTGTTGGCATGGCTGGTCTTATGAGGCCTATTAATGTGGGACAGCAGAGCTATGTGAATGCCTCCTTATACAGTTAAGAGTAGCAAAGCACCAATGATCACCACACTGAAGTTACTAGAGAAGAAATGATTTAAAATGTACAATAATTTGGTCCAAGTATAAATGTTTGAGCTAAGAAATTGATTAAATTGGTTAGACAAACCTGTAGAGTTTTCTAATAGATTTTTCATTTTCCTTCATAAAACTTATTTTAGGTGTTGCTAGCCTCTAGTCCCTACTTTAGGCTCTGTATCTTGCCCGAGACTTTTTTGTGCAATTACTCAATCTCGCTGACTCAGCATATGTTGCTTGCACTGGCTCAACGTATCTTGTCTGAGATGTCTTATGCTATATTTAGTCTCGAAGACTCATCTCGCAGGCTCAACAGGATTTTGTGTGATTCTTAATCTCGCAGACTCAACGCATCTTGCTCACACTAGCTCAACGTCTCTTGTTCCAGATGTCTTACATTTAGTCTTTTCTTTTTAGTCTCTGCTTCCTTCAGGTCTGGTAATGGGGAAAGACACCCAACTTTTCCCACCCCGAAGGCCACCATAAAACTTTGGCAGGATGTCCTGCCAGTTGGGGAAGGGTTTTGAGGGTCTCTCCTCATTATCGAGATCCCGGGATCCTGGATGAACCCACAACTGAGTGGGATCACATTTTTAAAATTTTGAAGACAGAGAGTTGGACTAGAGGTAACAGTAATTATCTACATATGCTCGACTGTGTTTGCTCCAAGAATATACTCCAATTTTCAGGTTCAATCTAAGTTTATCTGGCTCCTTGTTTCTTCCTTCATTTTCCCCTTATTTTTTAATTGTAATAGCATGATGTGCGTAGTAGCAGATTTTTGGTGCAAAAATTGGTTAAACTGTCGCAATCTTCTGCAGATAAAACACAATATTAAGACAATTATACATATGAACATAACAGATCTTGATAAACCATGTAACCATTGTGTAGGATGCAACTGTTTTAACCCATTTATGAACCCTTTCAAAATATGTTCACTAGTCATAACTTGCAATTGGTTTTCAAATATTTGACGTTTTTTATGTTGTAAGCATAAGATTTTCTTAGATAAATTATTATGATTCAGAAGATGTTTTTTCTTTACCAAGTCCCAAGGAAACTCAGTTGCATTGTAAAGCATAGGAGTAATACAATAAGATGTTTGATTCCAATCACATTTCATTTTCATTTGTAATTTCATAGCTTGAATCTGCTCTCCTAACAAAATAACAGTTTGTTTTAGATCCGCTAATTTTTTGTGTATTTCTGAATCTATTTGTCATTGAGTTTCCCATAACTGTTCTGAATTTTGTTGCCATGTTCACACGAAGTCAGCAGTTTGAACTCCTGGCTGAAGGGCTATACCTGTAGGAGCCGCTGTTGCTGTTATGGCTATAATACCCATAATTACAGCTATTAGGATTCCAACAAATCTTCTTGTTGTTTTCAGCAATCTTTTGGAGATAGAAGTTAATATCCCCATAACTGGGGTGTCCTGCCATTCCCGATTCATCTGTACCAGCAGCCACACTAAGACTGGAGGTATTTGGGAAACTAATAGAATTGTTAATATAAGTATATAAAGAGCATTTGTTTAAACATTCTGTAGCCCCCATTACTATTGTTCCAGACAATATTACCCAATAACAGAACATAAGGAAAAGTACACAAGCCCTGACCCATTCAGTATTATTATGAGTAAGGGTAAAAGTATAATTAGTACTTATATTAGAAATGCGGCCCCGCCAAGAACTAACAGTGCGGAAAGCCGAGGCTAATTTCCACAGATGCGGCTGAGGGGGATGACCCACCCTGAAAGGGTTAGGTGGTGTAAAGCCTCTCCCATGCCAAATAATGCAATTATTTGCATGTGTACTTATGCTTTGGTTCTCCTTACGCCATTTCAAATTGAAGAGCTGGCCCTTTTCACGAGCCGAGCCTACAGGACTCTTAATCATAGATGATTCCATAAGAATTATTAACTAACACTCATGGTTCTGAGCCATAACACACAGTCCATGGAAATACAGGACTGTTAGCATACACATAAGGAATGTGGCACGTGGGAATTCCCGCAGGAATTGGAATTTTATTCTGAGAAATATAGCTTCTAAATCCTTGTGCTGCAAATGCATAAATGGAGTGGTGATTATGAGTACCACTTTTTCCAATACTTAACCATAATTGATAAGGCATTTTCAAACAATGATCTCCCTCTCCAAAACATATGGGCATGCCTTCCACTCCTGTAGAGTAATTGTCAATCAATTGCCCTTCCTCCTTAGGCTTTAAGAGTCCATGGGTGTCAAATGGTCCAGTAAATTGGACAGTTACATTATTATAAACCATAATTTTAGGATCTGTCCAGGGCACCCCTCTTAATAGGGGTGGATTAGGTATATAGTCCCAGTATGTATAATTACCATCACTATGACTCCAACTTACCTGTATAGTAGTAATAACTAGCATGGCCAAAAACAAAGTTTCAGGACTGAGAGGTGCTCTTGATTTTATTCGCCCCCACATTGGTATCGTGATCTTTTCAGTTTTTTTAAATAGGGAAGATGATGGTACTTTGAGTTTTATTTCTTTCTAATCTGTATCTCAACTCCTTTATTTTTTCATCCATGGATTGGTGAGGACTCATGACTTAACTTTATTCCTTTATCTGGAACCCACACCTTTGCTGCACCTGTAGAAATATAAGCAAAACTACGGCCCAAATGGATAACATTTGTTGGTTTCCATTCATTAGTTTCCAAATTTAAGTACAAAATAGGCTGTTTTAATGGTTGTAATTTCTCCCCTGGCCAGTGTTTACTTATAGATGTGTAACCATTTGCATCCTTATTCAAAAAATTGAGTGTGTATAAGGCTTTCATAAGTTTTCACTTGGGGGTATCCACATATTCTCCTTCTCGCTGTTTTTTAAGCATAGCCTTCAGAGTTTTATTTTTATGTTTAATAATAGCTTGACCCATGTTATTATAAGGAATACTTTTTACATGAGTAATATTATAGCCTTGAAAGAATGTTTTACATTTAAGAGAAACATATGCAGGAGCATTATTTGTTCTGATGACTTTTGGAACTCCCATGTGGAACTTTCATGTGAGCAAAGGCCTTCAGTAAATGAGTAAGGACACTGTTACTTTTTTCAGTAGGGAGGGCTATAACCCAGGATAGAGAAGAATAAGTATTTACAGAATGGTGAATATGCTTTAATTTATTAAATTGAGGAAAAATAGTAACATTCATTAGCCAAATATGATTAGTAGTATCTCTATGAGGGTTTACAACAGGAGGCAAGGAAGGAGCATGAAAATGGGCTTTGAACAGTTTTAGCAGATTGTGGGGACCAATAACCAATTACCCTAAATTTATTGGTATCAGTAAAATATGTTTGCCCTTCTGGAATTGGGGAATCGATGACTTTTTTAGGTAATATCCAATTTTGTAATTTCAGAAATTGGAAAAGTTTAATTTTAGGAAAATGATTATCTAATATGCCAAAATAGTCACTGGTAGCTATCTGTCAAGACTCATTTAACAAAATAGCTTGATTTATTTCTTTTTTTTGTAAGAGGCAAAATTATTTTTTGCAGTTTCATTTTCATAGTTGTTGCAAATGTAAATGGCCTTTTATTATGATTTGTGCCATTTTATTTATATGTTTCTAATAATTTTAACTGTTTATTAGGTAAAAAAATCTATTTAATAATATGATTAGCCTGTGTTAAAATTTCGGTGGGGGACTAAAGAGTATGAATAACTAATGAATGCAATTGCTCAAAAGAATCAATATGTTGCAATTGTACTTCTTGAATAATATTTTCAATTATAATTAACTTCTGTAAAGCCTCAGGAGTTAAAGTATGATGACTATTTAATTGAAAGTCACCCTCTAATGTTTTAAATAAATGTTGAAGCATATAGTTAGGAATACCACAGCTAGGTTGAAGCCAATTAAAGTCTCCTAACAATTTTTGAAAGTCATTTAACGTTTGTAAAGTATCCTTTCTGATTTTTACTTTTTGTGGTTGAATAGTTTGTTCATCTAATCGAAAACCCAAATACTTCCAGAGAGTAGAAAATTGCATTTTCTCAGTGACGATAACAAGGCCATATGCTTTACAAAATTTTTGTACATCTATAAAAATTAGCTGTAATTGTTGCTCATTTTCATGTGCTAGCAAAATATCATCTATATAATGATAACATAGTAACGATGAATATTTCTTTTTATGTTTATCAAGTGGTTGTTGTACAAAATGTTGACATAATGTGGGACTATTTAACATACCTTGTGGCAATACCTTCCATTGATACTGCTGAGTAGGACATGCATTATTAAACTCAGGTACAATAAATGCAAATTTTTCACAATCGGATGGCTGCAAATGGATGGTGTAAAAACAATCTTTTAAATCTATAACTATTAAGGGCCAATTTTACCTATTAACGTGGGGTTAGGTAATTGTGACTGAAGAGCACCCATAGGCTGAATTATTTCATTGATTTTTCTTAAATCAGTAAGCATTTTCCATTTCCCTGATTTTTTCTTTACAACAAAACCCGGAGAATTCTAGGGACTGGTAGTATATTCAATATGTCCTAACTGTAACTGCTCTGCAATGAGTTGATGTTATGCTTCCATCTTTTCTTTAGTTAAGGGCCTCTGTTCTACCCATATTGGTTTATCAGTTTTCCATTTTAATGGCAGAGCATAATGAAAAACAGTGGCCCCTATTCTAAATACTATAAGCTTGTATAGCCCAGTCCCCTACGATAACCAGGTTGTTTTTGAATTGCTTTATTGTCATTCTTTGTCTCTAAAAGGGGGTTAAATCCCATGTTTAATAGCATCTGCTTAGCGGGAGTAGAAATAGTTGAAATAGTTAAAGTAGCTCCCCATTGCTGCAATAAATCACGTCCCCAGAGGGTAAGTGAAATAGGAGCAGTATAGGGTTGGATTTTCTCCTCTTGTCCATCAGGGCCATAACACTGAATAGGAGCAGGGGCCTGGTCAATCTCATTTAATGTGCCAATTCCTACAAAAGTTGCTTTCACAGTATGCTGTGGTCATTTTGCTGGCCATTGCGCAGCAGCAATGATGGAAACATCAGCTCCTGTGTCCACTAATCTGGAAAGAGTAATACCATCATCAAAAGCAACCTGAATAGTGGGACGATCCTGCTTAATGAAAGTTTGCCAAAAAATATGATGGTTAGTACTTCTAAAGCTGCCTGTTCTTTTTTTCTGATAAAGCCTTACCCTGCTGATAGGGTAAGAGTAATATCTGAGCGATGCACTTCCCGGATGCAAAAGTATGAGGTTGAGACACAGACGTTATAATATAAATTTGACCTTCAAAATTAGCATTTATAATTCCCAAATATACTTGCATCCCTTTTATAGTCAAACTACTCCGTCCAATAACCAACCCCACAGTCCCTGATGGCAAAGGTCCATAAATATTTGTAAGAATTTGAACAATGCCTTCTGATGGAAGTATAGTAAATTTATAGGGATTAGGTATCTCCAACGCAGCACTATCCTGCGTAGCATGAAATAAATCTTGCACTTTCATTCCTTCTCTCGGGAATTGAGTGCCTGATGCTCCTGACCAGAGTTGACTGCATATTGGTGAAGCACAGGTCGACAAGTGCCTGTTTTTGGTTTTGGGCCCCGGGCTGGGCCCGTCATTCCGTTTCCTGATTTATTAATGAG
The DNA here is from genome assembly GCA_029593785.1 of Cabassous unicinctus. Lineage (NCBI taxonomy): Eukaryota > Metazoa > Chordata > Mammalia > Cingulata > Chlamyphoridae > Cabassous > Cabassous unicinctus. Next base: position 7,573 of record JAQZBX010062976.1, read on the forward strand.
ACTGCCATTTTTATGATATTTAGAATGGCATTCATTGGCCCAGTGTAACCTTTTTTGGCATTTTGGACACACATGAGTTGGTATTGATTTATTATTGCCGCTAAATGGAGCTCTCACACCAGTTCTGGCTCAGCAATCTTTTTTCATATGACCTGGTTTTCCACATTTAAAGTGACTTAAATTATTAATTATAGGACTACATCCCATTATAGCAGCTGCAAAAAAGGTCATGTTATATGTATTAGACCCAAGGTTTTGGCATGGCTTTATATAATCCTATACATTACCTCCATTTGCCTTTATTGGATGTAAAGCCTTTTTACACTCACTGTTAGCATTATCAAAAGCCAACATCTGAATAAGCATTTTTTTAAGATCAGATTGAGTTACTGTCTTTTTGACCACATCTGCCAGCCTTGCTACAAATTCAGCATAGGGTTCAGTATTTCCTTGAACAATTTTTGAAAATGATTGTACAGCCTGTCCAGGGGTGGAGATTCATCACCAGGCAGCTAGGCAGCACAATTGAACTTGTACAATGGCAATATCATCATATTGAGCTTGACGAGGAATCTCAGCCCATTGACCTATTCCTAATATTTGTTCAGCAGTAATAGGCACTGGTGAATTTTGCTGTTGATTTTGTCATGCTACAATATTAGCTTTATCAGCCCACCAAATTTTAAATTGTAAAAATTCTGCTGAATTAAGAACAGCTTGAGCTAACAAACGCCAGTCCCAGGGTATTAATCTGTTTGCTTGTGCCATTTCTTGCACCAATTCTTGAGTATAAGGAGAATTTACACCATATTGAGTGCATGCTTTTTTAAAATTCTTTGATAGTTTTAAAAGGAATAGGAGCATGCTCATATTGTACACCCCCTTGGGGATTGTTAGCATCTACTAGAATTTGAGTTACTGTTACTGGAAAAGTAAAAAATTGCATAGCTTCTGAATTTCCTTCTCTACTTCCCCGTGCTATACTTTTCATAATTGAAGAGGATGGTGCTGGCACAAAAACAGAAATTTTTGCAGGGTCATTAAATGTTGTAAAAAATGGATCAGTAGATACCTTAGGAGGCGGAGACATTGGTTCAAAAGACAATAAATCATTTTCTGGAGCGGACAGCTTAACGACTGCTGGAAAAATTCCATAAACTCCCTTTTTCTTTCTTTTCTTTTTATTAAACATGAGTTTATCTGTCTTTGCCTGTTTATTAAGTTTTTCATATATATTTTCATTAAAATCATCATTAGCTTGTTCTGCTACTGTTTTAACAACAGCAGTATCCATTTTAATATCTTCATTTTCATTTGACTGTAATGGTTCAAGAGGAACAGAAATAAGACTACACAAAGACCATACTTGAAGAGGAACTGTTTCCCCTTTTTGATAAGTTGCCGCAATGATTTCATTATTAGTTTCCATTGTTTCAAATTTAACACATTCCACCCTTGCAGTTGAAACCAATAACAATGTTTTTGTACAAGAGAAAAGAGTTCTAGTAACTCATGGATCATCACAGATACCCCTGTATTTTTTAACAGGGTCTTAAAAACCTCGGAATATTCCTCAAATTGAGTCAACTGATTTCCCATTACCCTGACTATCAAGATTATTTGACTCACCACATAAGATTTAAAGATTGTCCTACCCAGCAACAACAGTCCTTAGTTCCACAGCACTGATCCAAAGAAAAAGACGATGAGAAAAGACTAGTCGTGCCCCACGTTGGGCGCCATATGTTTTTGTCAGGGTGCAGCGCAAAGGAAGAGTCAGACAAGTTGATGCATATGAAGCAGAGGGCTGCAGCTCACTCCAGGACAAAACAGCCCAGAGATCACTGTGACCCTTTCTTTTATTTAGCTTAAAACAATGCATAAATTCTCCCCCCGCCCCCAACCTTGCTTTCCCACTATGTTTCTCTTACTACAGCAAGAACACTGCTTTCTCTGACAGTCTACCAAGGGGAATAAGTATAAACATTGTTTCTAGCCCTAAATATCTTAGTCTATATAATATCTCAGCTTCGTGCGTGAGAGCGCTACCTGTTTGTGAGTTCCAGGACAATCTTTCTTGGGAATTCAGACAATAACATCTGTGTGGTGAGTTCATTTCGCTCTGCCTCCTCCCACTGATATCTGCAGTATGCAGTGTCCTTGGAGACATTTACTAATGTGTCTCTGCCAGTAAGCATGCTTTTTGAATGCTTAACCCTTTATGCTCTAACTCTCTGCATCTTCTCCAACAAGCTATATATGGTAGGGGAAGCATAGAGAGATTGAAATAATGAGTTTTGTTTGTTTGTTTGGTGTTTTTGTTTTTTTTTGATATTTTTATTATTACTGGAATAATTAAAATGCTCTAAAAATGATTGAAGTGATTAATGCACAACTATATGATTATACTGAATACCATTGATTATAAACTTTGAATGGATTTATGCTTTATGAATATAAATCAATAAAATTGATTTGTTAAAAAAATTCCTGTATTACTGTAAATAATCATTAATATTGTGATAATTTGGGCTTTTATAGTATACTAAATTGTAATTTGAAAAGTAAACAAGGGTAAATAAAACCAATATTTACTAGCATATACAAATTTCAAACTCTATGTGGTCAAGTAGTTAAATTTTAAGGGGAAAAGATATTAAACATATATGCAAATTATGTTTCTTTATGGGATCACATTCAGTCACTTTGAACTAAGATTTATTTGTATTATATAGGCCAAATTTAATTGATATTAATGTATACTCTTTGAGAAGATGACATGTTCATATTTAAATTCTTATTAAATGTGTGGGATGTACCATCAGCTTTGAGTGAATTGTGAAATCCCAAATGATTTTGAAGGCTTAACAAATGTTTCACTATGAAGGAGAAATTTTAAAGTAAAAAAAATGGGGAATGAATATTCTAATCAATATCATAAATATATGGGATGCTTTTATCAGTAGTTTTAATAATTGAAATGAATAAATAAAATGCCATTAAAATTCATCAACCTCACTGGCACTATTTGCCCAGTGTGTGTCATCACTAGGCTTCTAAGTATTTGAAACTAATCTTTGTTGGTTTCATATTCTCCAGAAAGACCCTTGTGGACAGAAAAGATGGACCTCAACAATCTGACTACCATGAATGAGTTCATCTTCATAGGGCTCTCTGATCTCCCAGAGGTGTGCTATCCCCTTTTTGTGGTTTTTACTTTCATCTATCAGGTCACCTTAGTTGGAAATGGTGGCATTCTCCTCGCCGTAGGGACTGAGAAAAAGCTGCGCACACCCATGTATTACTTCTTGACAAATTTGTCCCTCTTAAACATATTCTGTCCATCAGCTACAGTTCCCAAGATGCTTGAGAACCTCCTGACTGAGAAGCAAAGCATTTCTTTTATTGGGTGTGCTTTGCAGCTTTATTTTTTGGTGGCCATGGCAGGGACAGAGGTCTTCTTTCTCACCGTCATGGCTTATGACTGGTATGTGGCCATCTGTTTCCCCGTTCGTTACACCTTCATCATGACCAAGGTACACTGTGCCCAGCTGACTGCTGGCACTTGGGCAGCAGGGCTTCTTAATTCCCTTCTGCATACAGTGCTCACATTCCGCTTGTCTTTCTGTAAATCAAATCCAATTAACCAGTATTACTGTGACATTCCGCCAGTGGTGGCCCTCTCCTGTTCTTCCACGTATGTGGCAGAGATGGTTTTTTAGTGGCAGGATCTGTTTTGGGTGTGCCCTCTTTTTTGATCACCTTTATTTCTTATATCTACATAATATCCACCAACCTAAAGATCCAATCAGCCGAAGGGAAATGCAAAGCTTTCTCCACTTGCGCTTCCCACCTCCTTGTAGTCTGTCTGTTTTATGGGACAACAATATTTACTTACATCCGCCCTCTCTCCAGTCAACATTCTCCTGAGAGAGACAGACTCACCTCAATGTTGTATGGCATTATTACCCCAATGTTTAACCCCATCATCTACAGCTTAAGAAATGCAGAGATTAAAGGAGCACTCAGAAAAGTTTTATGCCATTAAACATGTTTAAAAGGCACATAAAATTGAAATAATCACTTAGTATTCCATGGAGGTTGAATTCATAGGAAGAATTTGAAAAATATCATAGAAAAATAACTATAAATAGATATCTGTTTGTATGGAGTAGAGTTGCTTCCGTATATTCAGAAATCACACACATGCATATACCTAGAGTTATTTCTATGCATATATCTATATCTCTCTCTATCATTTGAGAGCAAAAAATCATGAAAATAGGTATTTTTGTGAGTAGAACCTAGAATTTTTCATAATTTAACTGTTCTATCTTGTATAAGTTGGGCCGGTCTTAAGTAAATTTAGATCTATTGTCACTTTGCTGATATCCATATTCATGTACGTATCCATATACAAAGCCATTCCTAAATCTATCTATGTATCTATAACATATTATTTGTGAATATCATTTATATCTATATCTGCTTTTATTTCTATTTCTATAGTTATATCAAATTATCTGTAGATAATTCTCTTTCTTTAATTGCCTAACTTCCTGTCCACATATGTCACCTTAAATTTATCATTATAAACTTCTTGTTCTTCAACTTTGGTTTCCACTTACATTTCTCCACTTTTACCCTCTTATGACCACATCCACTCTCATATCAACATGTCCCTCCAAATAGAGTTCTTATTATCTGTATCTTAGATGTTAGATATCCAATTCATTTTAGAATATATTATTATTATTGGTTTATTAACATGTTCAAAATGGAATGTATCATCTTCTACCACACACATACAGACACAACTCTTTTTATGAGACACGCTGTATTTTTGTTTATTTGCTTTTTCCAACTATTCTGATTAAATCACTGAAATTTTTCTCTACTTTTCATTGAAGCTCATAACTTGCATTCAGTGTGAATAGAAAGTTGTCTTTTCTGACTGTAGATTTCTCACCATTCTCATGTGATTTTCTAGTCCTGTCACATCTAGAAATTCAAGGTTTTCTCTCTGGACACTGCTTGTGTAGTTCACAATTTTAGGAAACCAACAATGTAAAATTTTTTCATAATATTCTCCACCTCTGTACATACCTATTGCTTTCAAAAAACAATCCCTAGTATATAGATCATGTTTATTTGTTTTCTGTTTGACAGGCAATATCCATCTATTCAATATTTTCTCTATTCCTCTTAATCACATGCTGTCCTTTCTTGACTAGGTGCATTGATCCCAACACTTGTGAAGTGTTCCTATATTATTCAAAGATGCACTGTAATCACCTCCTCTAATTTTTGGTCATTTTCAAACTTTATTAAATAATAGCACTATCATATGTAGTTTTGCCTCAAAGGCTAGAAGTTATAAGCATTTTAAGATGTGATGCTTTGGGATTAAGGACATTTTCCAAAAGTCAGCAAAGTCCCAATGTGTAACTTAAAAAATATCTACAGAGCTCTGCTTAGTAGTTATTGATCAAATATCTTTTACTCATGTTTTGACAGAGTGGAATAATCCATATATAATTGAAAGAAATGAAGTAAAAATTGTACAATGTGAATTTTTTTGTTTTATACCTCTATTTTATTCTCTATGTAGAGTTTATATGTGTTATGAAAGACTCAAGTAAAAATCTTATTGTATAAAAGATAAGGAATTTGTTAAATGAAATAGATAAAATTGAGAAAATCTTAACCCACTGTTCAACTCAGATATCAGAAACTCAAATATTTCCTTAATATTTCATCAATAATTTTAAAGATCTTTTTCTTTATTGGAGAAGTTGTGGTTTTACAGAAAAATCATGCATAAAGTACAGGAATCTCATATACCACTCTATTTTTAACATTGTGCATTGGTGTGTAAAATTTGTTACAATTGATGATAGCACAATTTATAATTGTTTTATTAACTATATTCTACAGTTTAAATTATGTTTCACCGTTTATGTTGTATAGTACCATGGAATGTTTTTAAATTTTATTCTGTTAGGATATATACAGTCTAAAATTTATCCTTTTAATCACATTTAGATGTATAGTTCAGTGCTGTTAATATGTTCACAAACTAAAAAGAATGTTATATTGGTGTTATATCAGCATTACACAACCAATATGAAACCTATATTTGTCTGCCTGAAACAAAGCGTTTCTCATTAAGTGTGATACAAACTAGGCCTTTGTATGGTCAAGACTAGAAGAGATCGTTTGAAAATCAAACAATTGATTATTTTTTATTATTTAAAAAAAATAAGCTGTACTATTTGCCATACTTATTAAACCATAGATTTTTAGTAGAATAATAATTTTTGTAAAATAGTAAAGTTGAGGAAATCATGGTAATTCTAGATTATTCTTCTTAAGTAAAAAATTGTTCTTGGAATACAAGTAAAATAATGGAGTTATTATCTGGTTCTATGCTGAGTTGTTTGGGGAGATACTGTGGAGAACTTTAGCTCTTAATAGCAAAATATATTTAAGTTAAATGAGATTGTTAAGATGTACCTGAGCTAAAATTCCACTGATCACCTGACTTCCATTAGTCCCTACTCTAATTTGTGGACCACAGTGAAACATTTTAGCCTTCCTGGAAATTATGTCACTTCTGAACCAGTGTCTAATAATCCCCCAAATTTCAGTTCATTTCCTTTATTCCAATGCACAGTTACTATGGTAACTGGCCATAGGCCATTTTGGGAAAAGTTGGGAGGAATTTTAATAATATAATTTTTTGGCAGAATAGCAGTATCGTTCCCCAAGGGGACGCCACCTTCCTTTTATTTAAGGGGCTTTAGATCTCTAAACTGTCTCATGTTTGGTGCTTGACTAAGAAGCCAAAACTTTCTGATTTTGCAATTCAATTAGACTTTCATTCACTCAAGCTACAATAATACTAGAGTTGGTAGGTATTAGAACCGTCTTGATTGCTGGAAGTAGATTCGTTAGCACCATTGCCTCTAATAAGATTAATTAACAATTTCAGAAAACCCAGAACCATCTCAGAAATCTTATCCTTAGAAATATGTTTCTCAAGAACCACTCCAGATAAGAAATCTGTATTAGTCATGATTCTCTAGAAAACATATATCTACCTATCTATCTATCTATATATATCTATATACATATATAATGAGGTTTTGTTATTTTTTAATAGGAATTGACTCATATACCTATGGGTTAGGTGGTTATGTAAGCACAAATTTCATAGAGCAGGCTGAAACCTGGGAATTCTAAGGATGTTGATGAATTTCCCATGAGGAGCTGGCTGACTTAAGGAGAGATGGAAATTTTATCTCTTACTGCTTGCTTTAGTTTCCTAGGCTACTCAAGCAAACATGATGAAACAGGTGGTGCTAAACGATTGGAATTTATTAGTTTATATAAAGACATCATTAAGGCAATGATTTCTTCCTGCAGATTTTGGAATTCCAGTCCTTGGTACAAGTGATTCTTGTTATTTAGCTTATCACATGACAAGACAAATGATAGCATCTCCTGGTCTCTCCCTTTACTTTTGGGTTCTGTTTATGGTCAGCTTCTTGCTTCCCATGGATTTCTCTCTCTATTCTCTGTATTTCATTCTGCTTATAAAGGACTCCAGTGATAGTATTGAGACCAATCCTAGTTGAGGTGGCCCAAATCTTAACTGAAGTATGCTCATCAAATGGTCCTACTTATAATGGGTTCATGCCCACAGGAATGGATTAAATTTAAGAACATATTTTTTGGGGGTGCATACAGCATCAAACCACCACAATGCTGAAACCATCACTTCTCATTTTACAAACTTCAGATCATTGGATGAAACTTCTCTCATTGTTGAAGGCAATCTCCTCAGTTTATTGTAGGTGGATTCTGCCATAAATGCAGTCAATTTGCTGATGGGTTACAACGATAAAATATCCTCAGAGTATCAATCAAAAAATCTTCGCTAGATCAAACAACTGAACACCATAACCTAGCAAAGTTGACACTTGAACTTAAGTACAACAAACCCCTACAAAATGTATAGCCTCATCTCAGAGACGTCTTTTTCTCTTCCTACTATATCCTCACTCTTTTCCCCATTCCAAAAGCTAGCTACTAGTGTATTTATTTTTCCTCTTATTTTAACATATGCTCATTTTTGCTTTTCTAAACCTTTATATAAATTAAAACATCCATTGGTCACTCTTTTGCTCAAGACTTAGTTTTCAAACTCAAAGAATTGTTTTTGAGATTCCTTCTTATAGTGGGACACATCAGTTCTTTGTTCCATTTAAATATTGTGTAATGTCATATATTCTAAACATGTCACATTTTGTTTATCAATTTTCTTTTGTTGGACACCTGTACCATAATCATATTTTGGTTATTAGTAATAAAAATGCTGTAGACCTTCTTGTACAATTTTCTTTAGATGTAGTTTTCAATCCCATTGGATAAATAATGAACAGTGATCTCACTGTTACGTGACTAGTTTTATCTGAATCTGTTTAATATTTGCAAAAATGTTATAACATCTCAGAATACCACAAATGCATGAGAGTTTAGGTTGAGAATTCTCATAAACACTCATCAGTGTTTTCAGACTTGTTAATTTTAGAAATTCCAGAGGAATTTATTAGAATATATTGTGCTTTATTAGCATTCCATAGAGAGGCAACCAAAATAGATGGTGTACTGAACTATTACATGGCTCTCCATGAATGTAAAATGAATTAATTACATAGGCTCTATTTTCTGCTATAATGAAAATAAATTACATAACAAAAATTTTCATATTAACAACATGAATTTGAACAGTCTGTGTTTCAAAAAGAAATCACAAATGTATATCTGGCTTTCCCAGCATTATTTGTTGATGAGGCTAATGGTGGTGAAGGCAGCACAACATTGCGAATGCAATTAATATCAGCTAAAATATATTTCTGAAAATTGTTAAAAGGGGAAATTTTAGATTGTATATATGATGACAGAGTAAAAATTTTAAAAGACTCCATGGAACTACAGTACACAAATATACACTATGCTTAATAATATGATTATGAAAATGTGACATCATCAATTGTAATAAATGTTCCAGAACAATACAACTTGTTGTTGGTGAGGTGGTATATGGGAATTTTAGACATGATTGTTCTGTAAACCCAAACTTCTTCAATAAAGAAAAAAAGGAAATCATAAGAAAATTTCTAAAATATTTTTAATTGAATG
>JAQZBX010062977.1:0-16776 GCA_029593785.1 Cabassous unicinctus
TTCAAAAATGAAGCCAACAAAATAACCGAATAAAATTAATAAGAAAATGAAATAAGGAGTGTTTAAAATGTCAAATAATATACAAAAAATTTAAAAGAATTTGAAATAATTTAAAAATAATTTAAAGAATAAAATTAAAAGAAATAAATTTTGGCATTATGTCTTTCATCACTGTAAGATCTGTTGTCTTGTATGTACAGTGACATTTTCTTCCATTTATTACCCCAGTGTCTTTTTTTTTTTTCATTTTATCTACAAAGAAGCTTTAGGTTACAGAAAAGTCACGTACAGAATATAGGGGATTCCATATATCCAACATCCTCCCCCTCTACCCCTTTCCTTATTAATGACATTTTACATGTGGATGGCATATTTGTTACAATTCATGTACAAATATTGAAGCATTGCTACTAACCATGGTCAATGATTTACATTATGGTTTATATTTTGGACCATACAATTTTATAAATTTTGATGAAATTTAACATGGCCTGTATCCATCATTGTAAGATCATCTAGAACAATTCCAATGCCCCAAAAATGTCCCATGTTAGTACTAGAGTTGATGGGGTTATGTCCCAGAGACTTAAATCTTGGGGCTTTCCATGTGCCAGTTGGGCCCTGAATCTCAACTGAGTTGCAACACTACTTTCCAGTTCATTGGACTCACCCAGAGCAACTAACAAGGAAATGGTGATGGACAACGACCATCCCAAGGAACAGAGAGTCTACAACTGCAAGATAGTCCCATCCATCAGCCCCATGGGATCTAAGCCCCCTTTCAATTAGAGGCGGAGTGGGCATCAGCATCCCAGAATCCTCAGGATTGGGGAATGAAGGATGGACTAGAGTGAACTTAACTGTTATTCTACTATAGATTTATTATTATTCTAGCAATGGAAGAACTTTTGTCATTGTTTTGGAGGCAGTGGCCACTGGAGGTTCTGAGGGGATGGAGAGGGGAAAAATAGGCGTAATATGGGGGCATTTTCAGGACATTGGAATTGTCCTGAATGACACTGCAATGCAATGATATATCTTGTCATAACGTACAAAATTGTGTGGGCAAGAATGTAACTACAATGTAAACTATAATCCACGCTTAGTGGCAATGCCCCAATATGTGTTCATCAATTGTAACAAATGTACCACACTAATGAAGGATGTTGTTAATGTGGGAAAGTGTGGGAGGGATAGGAAGTGGGGGGGGCATATGGGAATCCCCTGCATTTTTTATGTAACATTTATGTAATCTAAGTACCTTTAAAAAATTAATATTAAAGAAGTTTAAAAAAAAAAAAAAGAAAGAAAGAGAGAGACAATAACAATACAATGTAAAGTATGATCCTGGATGGGATCTAGCAAGAGAAAAGAAAAGGTTCATTGTAGGGATATATGAAAAAATTGGAATATAAACTGTAAGCTTTATATCAATGCTAAATTTCTTGAACTTGATAACTGTAATTAAAATGGTTACATAAGTGAATATCCTTGTTCTCAGGAAATGTGCATGGCAGTAGTAAGTGTTCAAGGAGCATTATGTATATAACATACACAAGTGTTCAGAAAATGGATTGATAGGCAGGCAGACAGATGGATAAACAGATGATAGATAGATGATAGAAAGAATATGACAAATGTGGCAAAATGCTAAAATTGGTGTACCTCGCTAATGGAGGTGGGATATGAGTATGTTGGAGTTCTCCGTGTAGGAATTATATTATTTTTTAGCTATCTTGTATGTTCGAAAGTATTTCAAAATACAAGTTAAAAGCACATACAAATTTATTCTCTAACAGTTCTGGAGACCAAAAGTCCAAAATGGGTTTCCCTGGGATGAAATCAAGATGTCTGCAGGACATGCTCCCTCCAAAGGCTCTAGAGGAGAATCTGTTTTCTTGCCTTTTCCAGCTTGTAGTGACTGCCTGTAATCTTTAATTTATGGCCCCTTCCTCCATCTTCAAAGCCAGAAGTATAGCATTATCTCTGCCTGCATTACTCTGCTTCTGTCACATGGCTTTCCTCTGTGTCAAATATCCCTCTGCCTTCTTATAAGGATACTTGTGATTGCATTCAGTGTCCACCCAGATAATATAGGATAATCGCCCCATATTAAGATTCTTATCTTTATCACATCTGTAAAGTCTCTTTTGTCATATATAGTAATATTCACAGGTTCGGGGAATTAGCACCTGGATATCTCTGGGGGCCATTATTCAGGCTACCATACATGGGGACTGGTTAAATGAAATGGATATAAATGGTTTCAAAACAGCAGCCAACATGATAACACTCAAATGCAAACTGACAAGGTTAGGTTAAGGAAATGGTCAAAGGAAACTTAATTTCTGGGGTATAATTAAATGTTTATAAAATATCTAGGACTTTATTTGGATCCTAGTTGAAACAAACCAGTTGTAATACCTTTTGAAACAAATGGGGAAATTTGAATGTAGAATGGATATTATAGGATACTGGGTAATTACTATTAATATTGTTAGATATGATGATGGAATTGTGGTTATATAAAAATGTTTATGTTTTTAAAAGGTACATAATGACATATGTAAGGGTAGAATGGCATAAAGCCTAAAATTTCCTTTAAGATACTTCAACAAAAAGTTAGGTTTGATGATGAAGCAAGTTTTACAAAATCTTCCTAATTATTGAACATGGGTGGTGGGAATGTGGGAGTTCATAATACCATCATCTCTATTATTGTGTATATTTGAAGTTTTCCAATGAAAAAATTTAAAATATCTCCATTTCTGAATATAAATTGCCTGTCACAAGCCCCAACATCTCAGCATCTCACCCATATCTCTATTGGGAAGGTAAATAAACTGGACGTGAGGAAGGTTGCCCTGTCAGAAATAGGGGACTGAAGCAGCAGTGATGGCTAGCCTGTATGTCTGGTGGCTAATGCGCTGGCTTCTTGGTAAACATTGCAAAATAAAACTTGGGTTTTGACAATAGAAGCCCATGGGAACATGTTTATGGTTGGGTGTTGGTTATGTTTTAATTTTGCAAACTCCTTTCTCCCCATTTCTTCATGGGATTATGATGCCCAATAGAAGCCTCCCTTCCTTAGTAAGGTGGGAATACGGAGGGGTGGCCCCATCCCATCTTCTTCTTAAAGTCCCTTCTCCACAATGCTGCCAGTGTGAGCCTTCTAACAAACCAATTTGATCTTGTTTCTTCAATGGCTTCCCAGTCTAAGTCCACACTTCTTGACAATATCCACAATACCTGTATAATCTGGCCTCTCCCAAAACTTGAGGTGCAAGTAGCTCAGAAAAGAACATTAGAGATTGAGCACCTCTCTCCCACTCCGGAAGATCCCAAGATTGGTTCCCAGTGCTGCCTAAAGAGAAGACAAGCAAACACAGAAGAACACACAGCAAATGGACACAGCAAGTGCAAAAACAATGGGGGGGCCAGAATAAATAAATAAATCTTTAAAAAAAAAATTAGGCCCTCAAGAAATGGAGGATAAAGATAAAGGGACTATGTGTTTGAATACCAGTCCAACAAAAAATTACATAAGGAACAGGAATTCTTAATTAGAATTTAGATATTAGGACAATAATAAAATCCCATGTGGAATTCTTAATAGACTCTAAACCATTCCAAAGGACTGCTCCAGCAGAGTATAAGTTGAAACTTTATACTCTGACTTGAAAGGTAATTGATAAAAAAGATTAGGATGACATTAAAAATATATCATCTAGTTATGTTGGAAATCCTTCCTTTATAAACCAAAAATCAAACAAGATAAAATGATCTGAAGTTACAAATGCCTTGGAAAATTCAGGGCACAGGGATGCTATAGCAAGTATTTTCTTTTCATCAAAGGAACAAACCCATACTAACAGATATTTTCAGTGAAAATTGAAGGGCTTCCCAGAATCCAAAATTAAATCTTCTTGCTTGCAAAAATTGATTAACAGGTCACACCCATCCACCATCAATCCCACCACCATACCATCACCCCATAACAAGTTTTCTCCTGTCTTTGATGGCTTAATTGGCTTTTATGTAATAAATAAATACATAAGTTCCTATGTAAATCCAAATTATTTACTTGAAGTGATTACCCAACAGACACTTATTTCAAATACTTGGCTCACTCCTACACCTACTCTTTGGTTAGGCAACAACTGTGTGTTCTGTGCTTCCTGTGTGCCTCATCTTGCTGGAAGTAAATTGGTGTGAAGCCGAGATTTTATTAAGGGGCCTGGGTTGTTCTCTCTCTTCTATGAAGATATAGGTTATTATCAACACTATTCAATTAGAAGTGATTATACATTGTCCTTAATTATTTTCTTTGTCCCTTAAGGTTTTCCTTTACAAAAAAATAGTGTGTTTCTTAAGGACCTGGCCAGCCTGCTACACCTCTGGTGTCTTACAGAAAGCCCAGAAGTGCCAGGCACACAGTAAGTACCTTAAAAATACTTGCTTAATAATTGATTAACAGGCGTGTTTCTCAGTTAATGTGATCATTGTTTACATGCACAGGGTAGGGGAGGGAAGGCAAGTGAAGGAGAGAAACATTTACTTAGCACCCACTATGTCCCAGACACTGTGCTAAAGGCACGCGTAAACCTTAAAGACTCAGAGAATTCAAAAAAACTTCCCATCATAATCAGGACTCCAGTTGGGTATCCTGCTTTGTTCACGTACTGTCATCATATTTACAAGTTGCATTATCACCTTCATAATTATCAAGAAACCACCATGTGACGTGATTTTGAAGAGATGTGGGTCCGTTGCCCTCCAGGTGACTTCTGCAGTGTAAGCCGAGCCCCATCAGCAGCCACAACAGCAAGATTAAGCTTGAGGCCACATGAGACAGTCTACAACACTAGACTTCTCAGGACTGCCTGCAGAGCTGCCCCACTAGTACGAGACAAACGAACAGTCAGGGAGGTTCTTCGTCAGTAGAATCCCAAGTACTTTTAATTTTTCATTTTTGCAGTCAGGATCTCAGCCCTGGCCCTTGGGTTGTCTTGTGGGGAGAGGGAGGCATTGAAGTCTTAGCAAAGGTAAGAAGACCGGAGACCCAAATCAAGAAAAGCTCAGCCAGGAAAATCTGGTGCTGAGCATGTGCTTGTATTGTATTTGGAAATGGGATAGTAAATGCCTACATTTTCCAGGCATCATCTCTATGTAACATAGTGGAAAAAAACCAAACTGCCTCTCATCTGTTCTTCAGACTGAATGATTCCAGTTTCTTTAACTTTTTGCCTGAGGGTCTGCTTGAAATAAAAGCAAAAGCACTGGAAAGGGGCCTAAGGAACTTAATGTCAAATCCCAACTCCTCCACTTACTAGGCAAATGATCTGGGCAAATTATTTTATCTCTTTGGATCTCAATTTCCTCACCTATATAATGACAACTTGCTAGAGGCAGTGTAGTGCAGTTCAAGTGGCAGCCTGCCTAGATACAAATACTGGTTTTTCCATCTACTAGCTATGGAACTTTGGGCAACTTTCTTAACTCTCTTTTCTTAAGTCTCTTAAACTATAAAATGGCCTCATAATATCTAACTAATGCATTTAGTGGGGATTAAATGAGTTAATGCTTTGAAGCACTTGAAACCATATCTGGTACATAATAAGACCTGAACAAAAATTAACTTTTACTAAATGAGTATTCAACTTCCTCTCTTCAAAAAAAAAAAAAAAAAAGGTCAGCCCTTCTATTTAACCAAGGAGTCCAGAGTATCTGAACCTAAGACCTCTTAGTCTAGCACAAAAGATGCTAAAAATAATGATTCTATACTCAGAAGAATATTGCACAAATGGAAACACCATCAGTTGAAAGCTATGCAAGAGTAATATAGAAGAGGTGCTATAGAAAAGCAGTGAAGCGTGGAAACCCATAAATTAGCCTGTCTGGGGAAAAATCCTAACACAGCCACTGTTTTCTATGTACTCTAAGGAAAAGATAATTAACTTTCTGAGCCTCAATTTTCTCACCTGAAATTAGTAACAGTACCAGCCCCATGATAGTGCTGACAGGATGAGAAGACCTATACAGTAGCTTCAGATGCTACAGGGTAATCTTTGAACAACTAACAAAAACTAGCAGAACTTTCTTCCTCAAACTCCAGACAATTAAAGGCATACAATAACTGCACCAGTGCCAAATCAAGAAAATTCACCTTTTAAAAAGGGTAGGATGGGATCAAAACCCCCTCTCAATTAGAGGTGGAGTGGACATCACCATCCCAGAATCCTCAGGATTGGGGAAAGAGCTATGGACTAGAGTGAACTTACTGGTATTCTGCTATAGACTTACTGTGATTCTAGCAATGGAATAAATTATAACATTGATGTGGAGGCAGGGGCCACTGGAGGCTCTGGGACCAGGAAAGCAAAAAACAGGTGTAATACGGGGGCTTTTTCAGGACTTGGGAATCATCCTGAATGACATGGCAATGACAGATATAGGTCATTTTATATCATCACATGACATGCAGGACTGTGTGAGAAAGAGTGTAAACTACAATGTGAACTATGGTCCATGCTCAGTGGCAATGCCCCAGGATGCGTTTATCAATTGCAATGAATGTGCCACACTAATGAAAGGTGTTGTTTATGTGGGAAGGTGTGGAAGATGTGGGGAGTGGGGCATATGGGAATACCTATATTTTTTTTATAATATTTATGTAATCTAAGTATCTTTAAAAAATAAAAAATATATATATTTTTTAATGGTAGGAAAATTCATGGCAGCCTTGAAAGCCTTTCCCCCAAATCCTCCCTAGTGAGGTGTAGAGCCTACACTCCCATTGTGGGTCCTTAGACCTGCTTTACAGGGAGCAGAGTAATCCCTGTGCACATATTGCAGTGCCTGAATGTCAGTGCCAGTCTATCCAGTGGCAGACTGAAAGCCTAATCTAGGAAACTATACTCTAGCTCACCCTCCCAAAACTTTCCCTGCAGGGAGGAAGCAGCTTTCAGACAATTAAAGGAGCATACGATTCAATTAAGACAAAGCAGCCTGGGATAAAATATTACCTGTTTTAAGAAATACAATAGAGCAACCAGGAAGGGAGGAAAGTCTATATCACAGGGAATAGAAGGGGCGTTCGAATTCCTGTAAGTGGGGGAATTCCTAAAGCCACAAGCAAGCAAAAGCCCAGGACAAATAAAAGGCTCAGAAAAGACAGAGAGGATACTGCATTTCCTCAGTGAGACATTGGCCTCAGTCTGATCCTCTTGATGGAGGACTAAACTTGGAAGGACAGCACCAGCAAACACAGAGTCAATTTGCAAAGACTGTGGAGAGGATTTTTTTGCATTGGTTTGTCCATTTTTGTTAGCTCCTGGCAATCATGGAAATCTCTATCATTTCACTGCAATATGATACCATTTCACACCCACTAGAATGGCTACTGTTAAAAGGGATGGGGAATTAATGTTTAATTTGTACAGAGTTTCTGAGTGCTGGCAGCTCAGGCACTGCCTAGAATCTTTCCATTTCACTTCAGGAAGAAAAGTACTTTATCCTCAGCCACTGAGACCAAATGAGTGAGAGGAGCCACAGCACTGGATCCACGTAATGTTCCTTCTCTGCCTTAAAGAGTTATTCACCATAAAAATCTGCAAGCTGGGTATGCTTTGAATGTGCAGCCTCACAGACATGGCCTTTTCTCTCTCCTCTCTTCCACTTTTTAATGATTTCCCTTTCTTTATTTTATTTTGCTGTGGCTAGGCTAAAGGGAAATGTTGTAAGGGGTGACCTTTAAGTCCTCTTAAGTTAGTGATTTTCCACAGTTGGATTGTCATTACAGACAAAGGTATGTTTTCAGAAATATAAGAGAATCACCCCAACACTGCTGAAATGTACATCTGTAATTTATTTGTTGTATGCTTAGGTTTTAGTCCTGTAAATGTAAACAAAGCAATGCTTAAAACTTTTTTTTAAAAATGGAAAACATTGAGTGTTGGAGAGGATGTGGAGAAATAGGAACACTCATTCATTTTTGGTGTGAAAGTAAAATAATGCAGCTGCAGTGGAAAATACTTTAGTGGTTCCTCAGGAAGTTAAGTATAGAATTACCTTATGACCCAGCAATCCAACTTCTAGGTGCAGACCCAAAAGAATTGAAAGCAGCGACTTAAACACACATATTTGCAAACCAATATTCATAGTGGCATTATTCACAATTGCCAAAAGATGGAAGCAACCCAAGTAACCAGCATCAGATGATTGTATAAACAAAATGTGGTATATACATACAATGGAATATTGTTCAGCCATATAAAAGAATCTGATACGTGTGACAACATGGATGAACCTTGAAGGCATCATGTTGAGTGTTAATAAGCCAGACACAAAAGGACAAATGTTGTATGATCCTACTCATTGAAATAATTAGAATAAGCAAATTCATAGAGTTGGAAACTAGAATACAGGTTTCCAAATGTAAGGAAGGGGAATTAATGCTTAATTTATACAGGGTTTCTGCTTGGGATAATGGAAAAGTTGTAGTAATGGATGGTGGTGATGGTAGCAAAACATTGTGAATGTAATTAACTCCACTGAATTATATATTTGAATGTGGTTAAAAGGAAAAATTTTAGGTTGTGTATATATTACTAGAATAATTTTCTAAACTATAGGATTGTATGACACTAACACATAGCTCTAATATAAATATGGAATATGGTAAGTAATATACACTATTGTTTTATCAATTGTAAAAAAGCTACCAAACTAATGCAAAGTGTTAGTAGTAGGGAAAATTCTATGTATAAGAGCAGGGATATGGGAACTCTGTATTTTGGGCATTACTTTTCTGTAAACTTCTCCAATTTTAAAAAAAATGTTTAGGGAGTGGATGTGGCTCAAGCAGTTGAGCACCCATCTCCTACATGGGCGGACTCGGGTTCAGCTCCCAGTGCCTCCTAAAGAAAATGAGCAAATAATGAGCAAACAATGAGCAAACAGACGAGGGAGCCAACACAGGGGAGCCAATGTGGCTCAGTGGTTGAGCGCTAGCCTCCCACATACGAAGTCCTGGGTTCAACCCCTATCCTGGTATCTCAAAAATAAATTTTTTTTTAATTTTTTTAAATGCTTAATTTTTAAAAAGGAATAAAAAAGATTATGGGGATATTACATAGGATTACACATGTAAATGCTTAGCAGAATGTTTCATATATTGTAAGGAATCAGTAAATACTAACCAAGAACAGTAATAGTATATTTGAAGATATTATAAATTTGAAGAACTATCTTCAACCTTCATTGAAATATGTTCTATGGAATAGACCCAAGAAAACCATTTCTTTAAAGCTTAGGTTATAAAACATTCCAAGCCCCCATCTTATTTTGAAACAATAGTCAGCCCCAAATGACCTAGTTCAGAATATTCTTATATCATGGTTTTAACTTTTTAGCTTGCCATCCTGCTAAAAGACTTTTTTAAACTATGTACTTTTCATATTTAAGTTTATATCCAAAGTGTTTCATTTTAAGTTTTAAAAAATTATTTAAAAATAAGTTTTGTTGTTAGAAAATAGAAAATTATATATTTCATATAATAAGTGAAGTCTGACTAATTGGAATGAATATTTTATAATATGGTTTGATGATCTACGTTTTAGCTATCTTATTGAATAAGTACCATTGCCTCTGTTATAATTAAATTTATAGCTTCTTGACTCCACAAAACTGGTTTGGAAATTTTGTATGATACATTTGCCTAGTCCATCAAATTTTTTAAGAAAGCTCTCATTCTCTTATTTCTCCTGATGGGCTTTATCTCTGAATAAACTATCATTAGGTGGGAAAAATCACTACTCTTAAATCTTTGTGGCCTATTTATAGAAACATCAACTGAAAGATGGCAGCTGTCCTGAAGCTGTCTTTTCCACACCTAAGGAGATGTAGGAAAGGGTTTTAAGAGTTTGCCATACATTTTAACTTTCTGGGTTTAACTCAGCCCACCACTGAGAGTCCTTTTCCTTCAAGGAACTTCTTTCAGTCCTTGAGAAAATGGAAGGACAATAATTTCCCACATGGCCAACGAACAGAAAGCAAAATTAGCACACTTACAGACTGTTTCAGCAGAAGAGAAAGAAAAAAGGGAAACACAATGATATTTTTTAAGTGATATAACTGCTAAAATGTAAAAAGGCAACTTTCCTTTTCCATAAGATCACTGGTTTTCAGGTTGTGGGGAAAATGTTGACAGAATCTGAAACTTGATTGCTATCAAAAGATTAAGCAGATAGCTCAGTTAGGCAACATTCACACCCACCAATTCTTCTGAACCAATATCACAGAAAGCTGAAATTTACCTTTTCATTGTCATTGAAGGAAAGGCCATAGATTTCTTGGGCTAAAAGAGCATTTTGAAACTATCTAGAACACTTCATTTTCAGGTACCAAGAAAATAAAAAGCTTTTAAATATATCTTTTTAAATCATTTTCATTGAATTATATTGTAAATGAAATAAAAAAAAATACATAGTGAAAAAAGTAAATGGAAAATAAAAGCAGAATCTCCTCTGATCTTTCTGCTGAGATAGAAATCAAGGGTATTTTCTCCACATTCAGTTTGCAAAGTTCTAGCATAGCAGAAACTTTGTTATAAAAATGCTAAGTGCAGTGATTACCATAAAACGTTAACTGTGATCTGTCCAGTTTTCCCATCTAATCAAATGAAATTTTTACATTCTGGGGAGTCTGTGAGTGGTTTGATTATTTAGTTGAAAGCCCAATTCAAGGAAAATAAGTTCTGGTTTCTAAAGTTAACCTCCATGTTGTTCAATTACTTGCACCTTGCTCCACAACTTAAGCCTGCTCTCCTAACCTTGACCAATGTTTTCACGGATGTATATTGGGGTTACAGAAATAACTCAAGAAGCATGTACAGATCAACTGACACTCATTCACTCTTGAGAGAAAAACATCTCAAATTACATATCCTGTTAATGGAAGGACATACTAAATAATAGAATCATAGAATAGTAGGCTTAGAAGGGACCTCAGAGATCATCCAGTAGGAGCCTTCAACTTATATATAACAAAGCCTAGAATCAGAGAAGTTATATAGTTTGTCCAAGGTACATTAGTAACAGAGCTTGAAATAAAATTTCTGATCATTCTGAGTACCACTTTCTTCATCTGTTAAATGGATAAAACATTACCTAGCCTTCCCACCTCATAGGTTGGTTGTGAAGTTTAAAATGAAGTAATGTAGAAGTGCATAATATATGAAATCCAAGTAAATATTACCATTAAATGTAAGGCAGTAACATTTGAGGAGTAACATGGTATCTTATGAAGAGAAATTCAATTTTTGCAAGTCACTTAACACGTCTGAGTCTCAGTTTCTTTATCTTCAAAATGACATAATATCTACTCTGCCAATCTTACATAGTTGCAAGGATCAAATAAGGCGATAGTACATGAGAAAGATCATAGTAAACTATAAAGTGCTATGTCAGTGAAACCTAAATATAGCTAGTGTCCCACATGGCCCACTTTATACAGATGGTACATTAAAAAAAATAGCAGTAGAACAAAATTTACACATGTATGCACATGCACACACACATATACATAAATGTACACACACTGAGAGACAGAGGTTTGGGGAAAAAAAGTCAAGCTATTATGTCTTTCAAGACGTTTCATTCTTAATGTGCAGAAAAACTTATTTAAAATTATCTTTAGACATTTCTATCACTTTCATTTTCTCTCACATGCCTAAAAGTAGCTTTAAAAAAATCTCTCCTCAATACTTCCCAAAACTTACCTCTTGTCCTTCCTTTCACTTCCATCATCTTTGAAATCTTTAAACCATAGATAAACTGGGTTTTGTCATCTTCTGATTTGGTTTTCCCATTACCTGGATTCTGCACAGAAAGGCTAGCTTGGCTACTGACTCACTAAGCAAGTCCTACTTCAGAGAAAAGACAGGGAAATTGGAGATGGATAAAAGCTATTTATATTTTTTCAACCAGGATTCCTGGAAAACCCAATGGGGAAAGAATTGCCTTTTCAACAAATGTTCTGGGACAACTGGATATCAACATGCAAAAGAATGAAGTTGAGCTCCTATCTCATACAATATACAAAAATTAACTCAAAATGGATCATAGACTTAAATGTAAGAGCTAAAACTATAAAACTCTTAGAAGAAAACATAAGCATACATTTCCATGATCTTGGATTAGGCAATGATTTCTTATATGTGACATTAAAAACACAAGACACAAAAGGAAAAATAAATAAAAGGGATTCCACCAAAATTTCAAACTTTTGTGCTTCATAGGCACCATCAAGAAAATAAAAAGACAACCGATGGAATGATAGAAATATTTGCAAGTCATATATCTGATAAGACATTTGTATTACCAAATATATAAAGAACTTAAAATAAACAATAAAAAGACAAATTATCCAATTTAAGCACGGGGAAAAGAATTGAATAGACGTTTTTCCAAAGAAGACATACAAATGACCAATAAGCACATGAAAAATATACTCAACATCATTAGTCATTAGGGCAATGCATATCAAAACCACAATGAGATACTACTTCTCACCCACTAGCATGGCTAGGATAAAAAATTAAATATTTTTTAAAACCCAGATAATAATAAGCTTTGGTATGGGAGTGGAGAAACTGAAATCCTCATGCACTGCTAGTAGAATTGTAAAATGTTGCACCAACACTTTGGAAAGCAGTTCCTCAAAAAGTCAAATTTAGAGTTACCATAGGACTGAGCAATTCCAGTCCTAGGTATATTACCCAAGAGAATTGAAAAGATATGTTCACACAAAAGCCTATACACACATGTTCATAGAAGCATTATTCATAATAGCCAGAAAGTGGAAACAATCCAAATGCTCATGAACTTATAAATAGATAAGCAAAATGTGGTATATCCACACAATAGAATATTACTCAGCCATAAAAAAGAATGAAGTACTGATATAAGATGCACATGATGAATCTTGAAAACATTATGCTAAGTAAAAGATACCAGTCACAAAAGGTCACATTTTGTCTGATTATATTTATAGGAAATGTCCAGAATAAGCAAATTTAAAGAAACAGAAAGTAGATTAATGTTTGCCATGGGTAGGGAAAAGGAAGCAATGGGGAATGACAGCTAATGGATCTGAGGTTTCTTTTTGGGGCAATGAAAATTCTCTGAAATTAAATAGTAGTGATGGGTGTTCAACTCTTTGAATTTACTAAAAACCACTGGCAGGCACTTTAAAAGGATGAGCTTTATGGTATGTAAATACTATCTCATTAAAATGTTTCTTCTTCTACAAGTGAAAAGAATGATTTTCATTACTAACTCCATTCCTTTTTTGCTACTAATCCTCCCAGTACTGAAGAGAATAACATTAAGCATGTCAATGTACAATGCAATGTGATTGCTTAAAGAATATTAATATGGTGTTTCATAAATACTGATATTTACATGGAAGTACAATAACACCTTGTTTTTCTGGCTTTGTCAATGAGGTGGTGTTCTGCATAAATTAATTCTCTAGACAATTTAAGTTTAACTGCTTAAACACTAAAGCAGAGTAATATTTCTAAAATCTATCAGACTTCCTTGCCATCTCAAAGAGAATCCTCTGTCCAAAATCATGCCTTTCGATAATAACTTGGCAGGATTGTTAGGAAAAGATGCAAGTTCCATGGGAACAGGGATCATGTATGCTTCCTTCTGTTTTGTATTCTCAGCATTCTCAGCATCTTACATGATGCCTGGCTTATAATAGGTGCTCAATAATATTTGATGAATGAATGGAAGTTCTGGTCAATAATACCTATTAATACCCTCTAAAATATGGAGAACAATATCCTCCTTTGCAAAATGAATGCAGACCACTATGTCTTTCTGTGTTCCTGTATTTATATTTTATAAATTTCTGATTCTTCTTTTCCCTCAGGCTTTTAGCTATCATTTCTTGTTGCCATTTTGATGCCCATGAAATAAGGGAAGAAAAGTCTATGTTATCTATAGTTCTGCCACTTCTGTGTCCATGCTTTCTATACTGGCACTTTCTGAACTTTTTAGTTGAAGGCATACCACAACATCTGTTCATTGAAAACATACTGACTTTCCAATATATCTTGCCAGAGATGTGTCCTTTATCTTTTTAGCTCAGTTGAAATGAAATTGGAATTTTCCAAAAAAAACTTTGACACAGACTAAGGGTGGAGGCTTCCATCAGCCAATATGGCTGCATAAGATGCTCCAGATTACTGTTTTTCCACAGGATCTTTGAACAACTAGTAAAAATTGACAGAAATATCATCCTCAAAATACTGGAAAAGAGTTAAGGGGTTGCAGTAACTGGCTGAGTGCTGAATCAAGAAAACACAGCTTTAAAAATGGCAAGAGAAGCTCATGATGCTTTGGCTGGTCCCTCCTCCAACACCTTCCCTGGCAGTGTGGTGCCAACCTTCAATTTGGGACACCTGGCTTTGTTCCAGAGGGAACAAAGTAATCCCTGTGTACATACTGTATGCTATATGTCAAAGCCAATCTATTAGGTAGCTGCTTGAAAGATTGAACCAGGAAACTCTCCTATGGCTCAACTTCCCTAAACTTGCCCTATAAGCAGAAGCAGCTTACAAACATCTAAAGGAATGAAAGAAATAATTAAGCAAAACTGGCCTGGGGCAAAAGATTACCTGATTTAAGTCATACAATAGAGCACCCTGGAGGGTAAAAAGTTCTTTTTCATAGGGAGTAGAGGTGGCTGTCAAATTTCTGTACCCGGGGAATTCCTGTAAATGAGCAATTCCTAGGCCAGAAGCAATCACAACCCGAGGACAAGACACAGGCTCAGAAAGGACAGATTACATTGCATTTCACATTTGCCTTGAGCTGATTTTCTTTACAGGAGGGTGAAACTCTGAAGGAGAGCACCAGCCAAAGCAGAGCTAATTTTCAAAGACTGTGAAGGGTGTTTTTTGCATTGGCTTATTCTTCTTAGCTCCCAGCACTGAAAGAAATCCCTGTCATATTACTATGTGGATACAAACTTATAAACCAGACCACCCAGGTACTAAATCCCAGAGGTAACACCTTTACATATTAAAATGTACAGTGTATGGCAAAATTTAACAAGACAAACAAAGAAATAGGAAATTATAGACCATTCAAAGGAAAAAGATAAAAAAAGAAACCATCAATGAATAAAACCAGACTTTGGGCATACCAAAGACTTTTAAAAAATGATCCTCAATATGATCAAAGAAAAAAGAAAAGAATGAAAATGAACTAAAGTATATCAGGAAAACAATGAATGAACAGTATGAGAATCTCTATAAAGAGACAGAAATATTTGAAAGGACACAAACAGAAATGCTGGAGTTGAAAATCACAATAGAGAAATGAAAAATTCCCAAGTGATCTCAACAGCAGATCAGAACTGGCAGAAGAGAGAATCAGTGACTTCAATACAAGAGAATTGAAATGATTCAGGCTGAGGAGTACAAAGAAAAAAGAATGAGAAAAAGTGAAAATAGCCTAAGAGACCTATAGGATATCATCAGGCATACCTATACATGTATTATGGGAGTCACAGCAGAAGAAAAAGAGAAAGTGATAGAGGGAATATTCAAAGAAATATTGTCAGAAAACTTCCCAAATTGAACAAACGACATGCATATGCCCATTCAAGAATTCCAACAAACCTCTAATAGGATAAACTCAAAGAGAACCACATCCAGATACATGGTAGTCAAACTGTTGTATACCAGGTAAAGGAGTTCTGCAAGTCACAAAAGAAGCTATGTATTTTGTACAAGGAAGACTCAATAAAATTAACTGCTAATTTCTTATCAGAAACCATGGAGGCAAGAAGGCAGTGGGATAAAATATTTAAAGTACTGAAAGAAAACAATTACCAACTATTT
Source organism: Cabassous unicinctus (assembly GCA_029593785.1). NCBI lineage: Eukaryota > Metazoa > Chordata > Mammalia > Cingulata > Chlamyphoridae > Cabassous > Cabassous unicinctus. The sequence continues at coordinate 15,920 of JAQZBX010062977.1, forward strand.
GAGTTTCCTGGGCTGCTTAAGCAAATACCATGAAATAGGTTGGCTTAAATAATGGGAATTTATTCACTCACAGTTTTGAGAAGAAGAGAAAGCCCAAATCAAGGCACCATCAAGGTGAGTCTTTCTCCTCAAAGACTGTGACATTTGGGTCTAGCTGCTGGTGATCCTTGGTCCTTAGCTTGTCACATGGCAAGGCACATGGTGGCACCTGCTGGTCTCTCCCTTCTCTTATGGTTTCCATTGATATTCAGCTTCTGGTTGCTCCCTCTGGCTTTTCTGTCTCTATGTCTGAATTTCATTCTGGTTATAAAGGACTCCAGTAATAGGATTAGGAGCCATCCTGATTGACATGGGCCACACCTTAACTGAAGTAACCTCATCAAAAAGTCCTACTACATAAAAAGAACAAATAAAAGAAAAAAAAATTAAAATTAAAAAAAAAGAAAGAAAAAAAGTCCTACTAACAATGGGTTCATGCCCACAGGAATGGATTAAATTTCAGAACACTTTTTTCTGGGGTACATACAATTCCAAACCATCATACCAACCAAGAATTTTATATACAGAGACACTTTCTTTAAAAATGATGGAAAAATTAAGACTTTCCTACATAATCAACAGCTGATGGACTTTGTCACCATTAGATCTGCCCTACAAACAATGCTAAATGGAGTTCTTCCAACTGAAAGGAAAGGAACTAGACATTGGACAAAACAGCATAATGAAATAAAGAATTCCTATAAAGGTAATCATACTGGTATTAGAAACACCAATATTTGTTTTACCATATTTTTGGTATGTAATTCCACTTTTCACTTCTTACAGATTCTAAAATGCAAATGCATAAAAAGTAATGA